>MU225219.1:318833-364081 GCA_018584345.1 Thuja plicata | reverse complement strand
GTTGGAGGTTTTCCTATTTAGGGAAGGATTTAGGATGAGTTGAGTGTTCACCCACTCTCTACCCTTAGAGACAGAATTCAGTTTGAAGGAGCTTTTGGAGAAGGAGCTTAGGAAGGATAGCTCAACATCATTCTTCTTCACACCTTAGCCTTGGATTAAGGTTGGATTTCTTTAAAGTTAATTGTTTGTGTTTATGTGTGTTCTTAAGCTCAAGGACTCTATTAATGGAGTCCTATGTGTTTTGAAGCTTTTATTTTCTGTTGGAAATTTTTTTTTATTTGTTTTTCAATGTCTTTACTTTGTGTTGATTTCGAATGGGTCTTCAAGGGACACTCACCCTTGGGAGGGCAGAATAGCCTTAGAGGGGTAGATGAAAATGATTCCTGTTAGTGTAGAGTCTCCCATGTGAGGAGGGAAAAACTTGGGGTAACATGATACCCATGAAGCCAAGAAGGGCCTAAGGGCATCTAGGAGGTATAAGGAGGTTATTCAGGACAACATCTTGTAAAGATGGTCCTTTTCAAGTCCATGTGAGGCTTGTGTATTCTATGTTTATTTTTGGCTTTCTCCTTCAGTGAGGTCTACCACTACCCCTGTTTCTAGAATGTCTTTTGGAGATACTTCCTCTTGTCCATCCTAATGTTGGGAAGCTTTCTTGTGTTTGAGTTCTCTATTTTATTTCTTGCTTGTTGGGTGTTTCTATTTGTAACCCGTACCAGATTGGATCCCCAAGCTCGGGGTGGCCTTGTAAAGGTCTAGGTTGGGAGGTGAGCCTCCATGGTCAACCTCAACATTTATCAGGTTCTTGAGGGGATAGCGAAGATGAATATTACCCTTATGTGAGAGATGAGTATGACTTGAAAAATTGTCATTTTTGTAACCTTCTAGATGAAAGTTGTTATTATTATAAATTGTAATGAGATTCTTAAGAGAAGACGGTTACCCCTCACTATTTAAAACTCTTGTAATTTTATGGCATTCTTGAATTCATATTTAAATCAAAGAATACTACCAGGGACTATGCATACCTTATTGTTTGTAGATTTGTTAAATGTTTGTATCAACCTTATATTTAGGTTCATTGTACAAAAAAAAAATCTTTGAAGTTTGAATATTAAGATGAGGCAACGAGTTATCATCCTTTAAAAAAATACTCAAATTTAAAGTTTAAGGGAGGAGTATTAGCTAAAATCTCTAGATGTGATAGATTAGTTTTTTTTTATAGATTGTAGTTAAAAAAAAAATGTTCCCTATGATCAATGTCATTTTTATATTAATATCTAGTTTAGTTATTTTCAAATATATGGAAAATTTATATGATTTGGGAATTGATGTTCTTGAGGGAAGAATTAAATTTTTCTTTACTAATTTGGTAAATTTTGGAAAATACTTTCAATTTTTTTTATGCTGAAATTTAAATATTCTTCCACCATTCTATTTAGAATAAAATATAAGTTTTAACCATGTAATTAAATTTGAGAAATAATGCTTCTTTATACCCACTGTTTTCAATTATACAGTTTGATTCTTCACCAGTAAAAAAAATAATTTTTAATTTAAAAAAAGGAGAGAATATCAATTCAAATGAGAAAAACATTATAATACTTTATTTAAATATAATTGAGGAGGAACAATTCTATTTTTTTTTGTTTTAAATTACTTTAAAAATGATCGCTGTTGTTTAAAAAAAAATTTAATTTAACACATTTTGTGAAGGGCTGAAACCCCCCCCCAAATCCTCTTGGCTTCCAAGTTTTGTGGGGGCCGTGCGGCTCGCGAACCATAGGCTCTGCCGACCAGCGTCGGCCGCCCCGAGCCCTTCCCTTTGTGCATTTTTCTGTACACCGGCAAATGGTGGTGCCGTCGACTGCAGCCACCACCGCTCCGCCCCACCTCCCACTTTCCACCCTCGCGCCGCCTTCTCCCCATTTCCTCCGCCCTGCGGCCATATAAACCCGCTGCTGCGCTTCGAAACCCGTCGCCTGCTAGATTCCGCCGCCTCTCCCTATCTTCCCATAAGGGTTTTAGGGTTGTAGGTTTAATATTAATTTTTTTTTATGAGTTAAGGATTTTAGGTTTAGATTTTTTTTTTTAAGTTTAAGTTGTAGAATAATATTTGATTGGGTATATAGGATTATATTTAATTTTAGATTGTTAGTATCAATGTAAGGATATAATTAGCTTTATATGTATTTTTTTTACTTGAATAGGATAGTTTTAAATTAGATATTTTATATATTTATATTTAAATTCTTTTTTTAATTAAATGTATGATTTATATGTATAAAGGTGTTTTTATAAATGTTATTTTTTTTAAAAATAGATTTAATAATTATTTAAATAGTATAATGTTGAATGAATTAGTTTTATAGATATGTAAATGTTTATTTTGTTAAGATAATTAGTTTTCTCTTGATGTTAAAACAGATTAAACCATTAAGGGAAATTGATTTCTTCAAGTATTTCTGAATACAATATTTAATCGTAGATTTATTAAATAGACTTCCTTGATGTATTTATCGTTTAAGGGGTTATAACAACCCCTCATCTTCACAACATACACGTATTAAGGGCATTATCGCTACCTTTGACCAGACTCATGCATGGTTGACTTTTGGTCAACATGGTCAAACCTTGTCTATATGTTCCCAGATTTGAACTAGTTGACCCTTGTAGCCTCTGGACCCTAGGGTTTTAGTTTCAAACCTTTCAGTGATAGTTGAACTTTTGGTCAAACATGGGTTGACTTTTTTGGTCAAACATGGGTTGACTTTTTTGGTCAACCATCTTGAGTTGTGTGCCTTGGCCCTCTTTAGAACTTAGTAGGCTCTAGTGACCCTCCTTCACATAATTTGAAGTATAGTTGACTTTTGGTCAACCCTAGTTGACTTTTAGTCAACTATCTCAATTTGCGTGTACGAGTCTTCCTTAGGGTTTATCAGGCCCTAGTGCTTACCTTTCACACATTTGAGGTATAGATGACTTTTGGTCAATCCCCTCGGTTCGCGTACTGATCAAGCTGGTAGTTTAAGGAACCCTTTTAGATTCTTTTATCCCCTTGCACCATTGCGTGCACATGTTAACCATGTGGTAGTATTGTTAACCGTTTTATTGCGTTATTACAAATTTTTGATTGTGCATTTTTGCCCAACTTTTGGGCATGACAATAATGGTAGCTTAAGTTCCATGATACCATTACTTCCTTTGGATTTAAGGAAAACACTATTTGTCGGTATATATATCTAAAGGTTAGTGGGAGTAAGTTTATATTTCTGATTTTATATGTTGATGATAATTGCTTGCCACCCATGATTTTGGTTTATTGCACGAAACCAAGAAATTTCTCTCTATGAACTTTGAAATGAAAGATATGGGTGAGGCATCTTATGTGATAGGAATTGAAATATTCTGGGATCGATCACGTGGATTTTTACGATTGTCTCAGAAGACCTATATCGAAAGAGTTCTAGAGAGATTCAGGATGTTGAAGTGTTAAGCTAGTGATGCCCCTATTCAGAAAGGGGATAAATTCAGCCTTATGCAATGTCCATAGAATGAATGGGAGCGAAAATAGATGGAAGGGATTCCTTATGCTTCTGCCGTAGAAAGTCTAATGTATGTTGGGAAGATATCAGGTTAATCCTGGATTGGATCACTGGAAAGCTGGAAAGAAAGTGATGAGGTACTTGTAGGGAACAAAGGATTACATGCTCACATTTAGGAGGATTGATAATCTAGAGGTAATTGGCTACTCAGACTCAGATTTTCCTGGATGTGTTGATAGCATAAAGTCCACTTTTGGTTATTTGTTCCTATTAGCTGGAGGAGCAATATCATGGAAAAGTGCAAAGCAAACCATCATTGGTTCATCCACTATGGAAACTAAATTTATGGCATGCTTTGAGGCCACGGTTCATGGTTTGTGGTTGCAGAATTTTATCTCAGGACTTGGGGTTGTTGACTCTATTGCCAGGCCGCTAAGAATTTATTGTGATAACTTTGCAGCTGTATTTTTCTCTAAGAATGACAAGTATTCTAATGGTGCTAAACACATGGAATTGAAATACTTTGTCGTTAAAGATGAAGTTTAGAAACAATGAGCGTCAATTGAACATATAAGTACACTGCTTATGGTTGCAAATCCATTGACCAAAGACTTATCCCCAAAATTTATTTAAGGAACATGCCAATAGAATGGGTATTGAACGTAGCACATAACAACTGTTACTTTTATGTAGTGGATTGCATTATGTTATTTGTTGTGACACTTTGAGATCTTTATAAAGGTGTTTCTGATTTGTAATTCCTATTTTAATATGTACGTACATGTATGAGAATGAATGTAGGATGACAGGAATAATCTCTTACAAGGGATATTATTGTTGGACCTTATGAACACACTTCTCATTTATAGACTAAAATTTAAACAAGTTACAAATGTTGTGATACATGGAAGGGACTATGTTGCTTTATTAACATGGAACCAACATGACTCATGTTAGTGGGTTGTTTGATTATAGTATTATGATGATCAACTAAAAGTTAAGATGGATATGATTTATAGCGTGCCTAATGACTACCCTCTTTGAAATATTAATGGTAAGTCATCATATGTGCCAAGTGGGAGAATGTAAGATTAATTTATTAATGTAAGACAAATTTATTAATTCATTTTAATGGCCCACATGAAGAGGCATGTATGATAGGAGTTACGGTTTGTTAAAAAGGGATTTCACATCTTTAGTGTAATTTTTATTTGATCATTTTTTAGAGGAGTAGTTTTCCAAGACTCCTACTTTGATGGACAAGTGGATTATAACCGTTTTGGTAAAACCGGTCCTCTCTCCACCCATAAATATTTTTTTTCAGAATACCATCAAATGTTGAGTGAGAAAAAAATTGAAAAATGTATCGGTAAAGGGTAAGAGAGAGAAACCATTTTTTATCTTGCAAAAGGGCATCTTGAAGCAACAAAGGCTGCTACATTATATTGGATTAATAAAGATTGCTGCATCAGTCATCTTCCAGATTTTAGCACAAATGGACTCAGGTAAGTAATTAATGATTATTTGTTTTTTTTTCCGCATTATGATACATTTGATAAAATCATGAAAGTTCCAGGTCATGAAATTATAGCAGATTCCATTTTAAATTTTAACACTGGGTTGACAGCTGGAGGTGGCTCCTTCAGGGATAGGGCAGACAATGGCAGATCTGGTGAGGTGTCTATTATGATAATTGGAGCAGGGGAGCAAGAGCATATGAGAGTAGGGGCAGTTACATCTAATGTTGAAGAAACATATACAGTTAACGGTGGTATAATAATATGCCACTGTAAAAGATGATTAATTACCTGAACTGTTAATGGCGGTAATAATAAATAGATTCAATTAATTAGAGTTAAGTGTGTCAAAGCTGATCATAGAGAGATGTTAGGAGAGTGCCTGGATTGAATTTAGATTTCTCTAGTTTAAAATTTAAAGAATTGAACTTAAGGTAGAAATGTGGATGGACATGTCTATTGAATGCTTAATGCAACTCTTTATATTATAAGAAAAGGTGTCTAACACAGAATAGATGGATGCACATCAAGGATATGACCAGCAAGTCTACAGTAATCTAGGCTATGGTCACCCATGAATTACACAACATACATTTTACTTAATATTTTAAAACCAAAATTGTATTAGCGTTTTGTGAATTAAAGTTAAGGACTGCACTCTTCAGCAATACAGTGTATTTACAATAGATGTATCAAAAATTTAGAATGAGTAGTAAATTTGTTTTCAAAACACAAATAAGAAAACATCTGTATTATATTAAGATAGTAAGGTACTATCTTAAGATATATTGTCTTTGTATTTTAAACTGGGAATGAGTAGTATTGCAGGTTTGGAACCCAAACTTGTAACTTTGATACGTGTAGAACAATGCAATATATTCTTTGTGCAAATGTATTGTTTGGCAGAGCTCAAACTATATCTGAAGCATCTGAAAGTTAATAAAATATGATTAGTATCTAGTGTGGAGAAGAATAAATTAGAAAGTGTTGATTTATATAGAAACTTGTGCAATTTTTCAATGTCAAAACGAGTTTGAATATATCTCGCATACCTGGCTTGATGATTGTATACAAGGCAATGTCCTGTCATCAAAGTCAGTGATGACATTATCTTGATTGAGTATATATTTTGCTACTTTTTGTAACTCACGAATTGCAAATACTATTTTTTTCTTGTGCTGTACATATTCTTCATATGTAATTTCTGCAGCTGTGGAAACATATGAGCAAACATTTCCTTATGCAAAGTACATTGCAATTGGGTTTCGCTTTCAGTGGTCAGGATGCAATTTAAGCAATGTGTATATGTGTAGTTCATTTCTTCATTTCACTTGTTGCAATGAGCCATTTTGTTCTTTAGTGTGCCAAAGTTTACAGTGTTGTAGTTGCATTTAGAGTAAGTTGGTCGAAATGACACGGAGAACACATTTTCCACTCGAAGTACTCCATGTACCTATGTGTCGGATATTGAAAAGTCATTTTTTTTGTCAAAGATAAATTTTTTTGGGAAATAATTGTAAATTATTGAAGTTGGAATTGTAAATTATAGCATGGATAGTAAGAAAGAAGTGTTAAGGGAATTTCAGAAGCATACCTCATATGTTGTGTTCAACAATTTGAGAAGACTTTATTTTGTCTCTTTGTGTTCCAGCTCTTCAATATATGTAGACTGTCCAGTGTAAAATGTTGTTTCCTTTGTATTGGCTTGCCTCACTATGTTTTTGAAGAGCACAAGATGGTAGTCTTTGGTTTGGACACGCTGTTCAATGTTGAAATATTGTTGCAACATACTTGAATGAAAAGATACCTAGATAAACAAAATATTTATTATGGTAGTTAGACATTTTTGGAAGAAAATTTTTCTTGTATTGAAGGTGGGTCTTTAGAATATTATACCTGTGCATTATCGAATTATGTGTTTCTATATTTTATATCCACTGTATTTTGGTATGGTTTCCTCTTTGCACCGACAACTATGGCTCTGAGTGATTTGATGGTGTATTGCTCTGTGCTTTCAAGTAGAAGGTATATTGTGGTACTGTGAATGAACATATTTTTTTTGCAGACATGAGATATATTTTCAATTCTACTTTCTTGAGTCAATAGAAAAATACAGTGACAATCTCCATGGTCATAACCAAATTTTGGAGATATTTGGAAATTTGTGACATGAATGCTTGCTCTGGGAAATATTTTGTTTTCAAACATTTGAATAAAATGTTTGGTAAGATTTAATGTTACGGTCATTTCTCCTTTTATGTCAGTGAGGTCTGCACGGAAGACTTCTATTGCACTTTTTGCCTTGTCCAGATGAGTTTTGTACGTGACAATGACATCGCCTTCAAAGATATATCCACTTTGATGTGCATTTAGTTGTTCAATTGAAATTGTATTTGTAGTATCCTTGTTAGGTCTATAAAGGCATTTGATTGTTTTAGTTAAATTTGTTTAGGAATGAAAAAAAGGATAAGTGAAATGATGCATCATAAAACAAGAATTGGGTGGAGATGGTAATGTGAGATGTGTTTTGAAAAATAGGGAGTATAGTGGTAGGTAAATCACATGAGGGAGTTAATGAAGTAAAAGAAGAGAACTAACACTATATATACGTTGAGAATGTTAATATAAATTTGTAGTACAGTTTGTAGGTTGTAGGTTATAATCAATAGAAAGAGTTGTAAAGATTGCAATGATAAGAGTTTATGAAGACATCAAAAGGGTACTGACGATAACTTGTAAAAGATAGTGAGATGGTTAAGGAAGATGAGATTATATTTATTTTGTGACAAGTGTTTAAAGTAGCATTTAATCTAGTGAAGGAAAGTATACTTTGATTAGAATGCAAGTATGGAGCCTTTGTGAAGAAGGTTGAATGCAAAGGAGCAGAAAAGATAGAAAGAACCATAAATTGAAGTATGTTTGAAAATAAATATCTTGAGGATGTAACTATGTTAGTGTTTTTTGAAGAACAAAACAAAATATAATGATTTGAGAGAGATACTGAAAAGAGGAAATAAAGACCATTTTAGGAAGATGAAAGAATATGAAAGCACAATTTTGTGAGCAACAAGGTCAGAAAGTGAGAGAGTTGGGAGAAATGTGTGAGAGAGATTGTGTAACTCCAACATCATGACAAAGAAGGTTTTGGGTGCATGAATAGAGAGAGTGTAGGAAGGCCAATCAAAATGCATTCATAATGAAATTTGAAGGATAGTTAATTAGAGAACGGTGGTAAGATTGGAGAGAGAGAGGAGGTTGAGCATATTGAGTGGTAAGACATCATAGGTTTTGATAAATGAATACATAGTGGTTAGTCATAAGAGTGTATGAATGGTTAGAACTTATATACAAATAATGGGAAGTCTCTATATAACAATCATGTTCATATCATAATGTTTATGAATAGTGGCATAATAAAATTAGAGATATGAAAGCTAATAGAGTAAATACATTTTAAACTTTTTAGAACTAAATACATATTTCAAAATACTTATAGTATGAGTTGTTCTCCTTCAATTTTTGTTTTCTTACTTTCAATTTTGTTGGTGGTCTTCATTCCTACAACACATTAAAAACATGTACATATAAGTGTATGTAGAGTTTAAATAAATGAGAACTGAAAAGCGAAAAGTAAAAAACATTAAATGGCATAAGATCGAGAGGAAAGTATAGTACTTACATTGATTTCATCCTCTTTTTTGACTAAGTCGAGTAATAGATATATACAATCATTATCACTCCAATATGCTTCTATTTTGTAAATTTTGAAATTTTTTTTATCGATGTTTGATCAAATTTGGTCAATAAGTGAATGTTGGAAGGAATTGTTTATATCGAGTAAGTATTTAATATTAATTGTATTGAAAACTGCTTCTAATTTGTTTATTTTTTTGTTGTTTTGTTGTATATTGATGTTGAAATCACCAACAATTATTATGTTTTGTATGGTTTGAACATTGTTTAATGTTTTTTGTAGAATGTCTATAATCGAAGATATTTTTGTATTCAGTGGTGAATAGACATTAAATAATGTTAGTGGAATGGTAGATATGAGTAGGTCTATTTGTAGAAATTCTATTTTATTTGAATAGAATTGTTGTGAATATTTAATTTCTATATACTTTTTGGTTGAGGTGAGTAGTCCGTAAGAATGATACATAGTCAATGATTGAAATTATTTGAGTTTTTGTAAATCAGGGAAATGATTGGTATGTGGTTCTTGTAAGAATAGTATATCAGCTTCTAGTAAATCATAGTCATTGGTAATATCATTGATATGCGATTTTAAGCTTCTTTTGTTTAGCAAGACAATAGTTATAGTAATGTGTTTTGTACTAATAGGATTTTTGAATGTGATCTCTTAATTTGCTTATGTGTGGAGTCGATGCATCTCATATATAATTTTGTTGTGTAGTTTAAAATTTTCTTTTGTAAGTGGGCTTAGTAAATAGAGGGAATGAATATCTCAAATGCGTGACAGTGTTGTGTAGACTAGACCATATTTATTGACTCTGAATGAATCAAATGCAATTTTGTTTAGTGTAAGTCCTTGCGATCTATGAATTGGTCGTACACATTCTAGTTGCACTGGGAATTGTTTTCGAATTGTTATCTGTGATGAATATCTTTTTATTGATAGAGGCTATGTAGTTCGCAGTATTGGCACCCATTGTTTCAAAATATTTTTGGTGTATAGATGTGCTAATTTAGTTGACTGAGACTATCCAATAGTCAAGTCATTGAATTGAATCCATAGTATATCTATTCTTTTTGTAGTTGTGTAGGCTTTGAAAATTCTATCAGTGCCATTTACTAGTCCATCATTTATGTCATAGTATCTCGCATATAATTCAACCAACATGTTGAGTTTTAGTATTATTTGTTGGGGGAGGCTTTTTTTGGTATACATTATTACATTACCATAATTCTCATCTGCTTCATCTATTGCATTTATTATGATTGATTCACTAGTGACGATTGCTAACATTTTGGTATTGTTTTGTTGTATAGATTTGTTTGTGTAGAATAGAAATGGGAATGTCAGATCAATCGGGGGTTGGTGATAGCAAATACTATTGAGATATTGTATATCATTGTCCGTTTGTGAATTAGTTCTTATTTTATGTAGAATTGAAATGAATTATTCATTACTTTTTACGCATCGTTGTTTGCAATTCATAGCATTTGATCATATCTGTCCAAAAAGTGTATGGTAATTTTTGTTTGTTCACAATAGGAGGTTCAAAAATGTAACTGTCTTGTATTGGTTGAGCTTGGTAGAAGTCTCCACTAAATATAATATCAATGCCACCAAAATTTTTTGTTGGATTGTGTTTTATTTCCCTCATTCTTTTGTCAATTGAATATAAGAAATGACTTCCTATTAATGATGCTTCATCTATATGTAGTACCTGTAATTCTTCATAACATTTTTGCAAAGAATCTATCATTTCATTGCTAAGTGGGAGAAACATGGATTTGTTAAAGGGCATTAGCAATACAGAATGGATTGCTGTTCCTCCTACGTTGAATGCTACTTTTCCTGTGTAAGCCATAATGAGTCCTTTTGGTTTGAGAGGATCTGTAAAAGGAGCTATATTGTAAATTCGTAGTAGCATTTGGAAAATTGCTTTTGTTGTGAAAGTTTTTCCTGTTCCTGCACCACCTATGAGGAAAATGTATAGTGGTGTTTGTTTATCATTTTTTTTAATTGCGATGTCTTTTAAAATAGCTTGTTGTTCTTTGTTTAGCATTTGTTTAAGTTTATAATAGTCAATATTATCAATAAGGTTTTGGTTTTGTATGATTTGAAAGCCGATATCAAATTTGGTTTTGTAAGGTTTTTTTTGTAAGTAGGACAAGTTTGAAGTGAGGTCATATGTGATGAGAGACCATTTATTGTCTCTATTATATTAATATTTATACTTTATTTTTAATTATTACTAGAACAATTGTGGACTTATAATTAGTTGAACTCATGTCAAAGTACATATAAAACCATTAAACCTATGGGTAGAATAGATATGTCATATTATGCCAATATGATATATATATTGTAGTATTTCATATAATAGTCAGATTGTGTGTTTTAATATCTGGATTAATTTGATTAGGCTATTTGTATGAATATCTTTGCATGATAACTAAGCTGCCAGGAAATAGGAGTCACTTGGGAGTGGTCGACAGCATTCAAGGAGAATGATAAGGACTAGCTGCGGACAGATAACCATCATAACATCAAAAGACACAGCTACTACAAATAAGGAGCTACTATTTTAGAAATGCATGAACAAGGCACTGCTATTTTCCTTTCGCAGTTCTAGTATGTTCACTCGGTCGCCTAGACTTCATTACTTATGTCGTGGGCTATTATGTTTCCTATTTTTTCTCTCTGGTGTAGTTTAATTTAGAAGGTTCCTTTTCTGTTTTAGAATAAAGAAGTCAATCCTCTATTTATAGGGAGGAGATTGTTCTTTTCTAAGTTTGGAGATTTTGGAATACAATGTTCTGATTATATCTTACACAACAAGTTCATTTTTAGTTTCACGTACCATTCTCATGTAATTAGTTCTTGGAATATAATGAAGTAACTTTTGGTTTATATTCTATGTTCATAGATTAGCTGTAGCCAACCAAGGGGGCCCACTTGGGAGGTGGATTAGAGTAGAAGTAGAATAGATTTACTTCTTGTATTTCCAGTATTCTAGATCTAGAAGATTACAATTTCTTCCTGCAACATTGTACTTTGTGAATTTTCCTGCAACAATTGCAAGGATAGTTATAGTTAATTCTCTAGGTTGAAAGAATAGGCTTGATAAAAAATGAGACAGCCAAAAGCTTCATGATGTCAATGTTTGCCCTTCAAAACCTTCAATCATTGAAAGTTCAGACCAAAAGAAAGTGTCTCCACACACAAAGTACCCAAACACTTATCACAAGTGTTGTTTTGAATTGTTTCAAGGTTCTCACAACCCATCCCAATAGGTAACCCAATCTTTAGGTTTAACCAAGTCTTCAAACCCAACTAGTCACTGGTTGGTCACAAGGCACTTTTACTAGTTTTGACACAAACTTCCCCAAAATGACTTCTAGGACCAGGGGTGACCCAAGGCTTATTATTTTGTCTATTTAGGTCCCTAATGAGATGAAATATTGGTTTATTTCATTCTGTAAAAAAATCTAAACATAGTTACTTTGTTAAACCACTCTTAGGCTTGTAACCATTAAAACAAAAAATTTGGATGATTTGTGATAATTCCAAAAAAAACTAGAATCAAATAAAATATTCAAATACCCTTTATGGAATTATAAGAACCCCCAAAGCATCAGGATATGAGACCCTTGCTAGTTATACTGAAACCCACTTTTTCGGTGAAATCTAAAGGGCAATTTGGTCTACCTTTACAAAGGAAGTACCCTAAGGGTTTGGAAAAACTTCACAAGTAATATGGATTCATGATGGGGCATCCAAAACATGAATAAATCCAAGGTTTCAGGTCTTGGGATGAAACCCACAAAGAGTTACAATACTTTTTGCAAAACTGTCAATGGTGCATACATGAAGATATACACCTAGGGCATCAAATTTCTCCCTATTCCCTGCAAGTTACAACTTGAAACAAAAACTATCTTAAATTACATTGAAAATAATTGGATTTAACCAAATGCCATTAAATTCCCATGGTGAAATCCCAAGTTATACACAAGAGAAGTTGACACCCTAGGTAAACACTCAAATCTGTGACAACAGTTAGTAAAATATAGATAACGTGAGTTGTAGATAATATTAGAGGATTAAAATAGATGTATTGGAAAGAGGATTAAAAGGATCATATGAAAATTTAATCCTTTCCTCCCAACTCGACCGTATGCATCCGTACCAAGCAAATGAACAACAATTTTCTGGGTAAAAAGGGGTTTTCTTTATTAACTTGAAAGCCAAATAACATACTCTATCTTCCACCCACCTGAAAGGGATTTTGAAGACAGTCCCCAATGTTTACAACTAATTTTAAAAGGTTTTGATGGTTGGGGGAATGATTACATTTAGTTTTTCAACTTTTACACAAAGTTGCTAAACAACATTAGTTGCAAAAGTGCAACTTTTGCATTTTCTATGCATTTTCCCTATTAGACCTATGTCAAGGATCCCAGGGACCCTTTATTGACATGAAACATGTATTATTAACCCAATAGACTATTAAAATAAAAAATCACACAAGTATGCCTATGACCATAGTCAAAGCCCAAGGTTTATAAACACACCAAGGGTGACTAGGCCTTACAATAGGCTTATTGTCAAACATAAGAGACATAACTCTTTGGATCATCCATGAAGATAGCATTTTGAATTTTAGGGAGGTGATCTTGCACCAAGGCTTTGGTAGAGTTTGCAATTTTTAATGTTCATTTCAGTAAGGAGTAGGTGTGTTTCCTTTCCTACCGCCCTAGTATAGATTCCTTTCATGTATTTTACTTTCCTACAGCATAGGTAGAGTGACTCTTCAAGGAACTTAGTGCACATACTATACCATACAATTTAATGTATACTTCCCTAGGTTGAAAAAATAAATGCACCTCATGGTGGGGAGATGTGATCCTTAGATTGAATAAACTATTCCTAAGAGAGGCTTTGGGCATGATTACTAAACACCTATTGTGAGGCGGTTCATTTTTGGCGCCATTGCCAGGGATGGTGTCAAAATAAGAAAATTTCTAAGTCATTTTTATTTCTAAGATAGTTTTTAGTGGTTTTGGTTTTAAATTTGCTTTAGCAGTGTGAAGAATTCATTTACATGCATGGAAGGGGAAGAAGAAGAGACGAATATGGCAAATTTCTTCAAGGAGAGCCTACAAATTTGAATGAGCAAGTTGAAGAAGTTGAGTTGCCTTTTGTTGATGCAAGTCTTGAGTTTCCTGTAGCATCTTCTGCTGGAGCAGAGCCTTTTGATATAAGTGGTCTTCGACCTTTCGCTGAAATCTTGGCCAACTTTCTTGATAATTCTGACCCAACCGCACCTGCTGTTAACAATCTTGTGGGTAATATTCCTTTCCAACAACAACACCAAATCCCAATACCTCTAGTAATGGCACAACCTACTTTCCTGCTTCCTCTACTGAGCCTTATAAACAATGCCAATCTTAAAAATATACCCTTTGTTACACTTCTGAAGTTTTATGGGCTGATAACTTAAGATCCTGACACCTTTTTGTCTATGTTTGACATCCTTTTTCGTAGCTTTGACTATAACAACGATGCCCACAAACTCAAGCTATTTCCAGCAACAGTAAAGGAGTCAACCTTATGATGGTTCATGGGCCTATGAGAAAATGCAGCAGCCACATGGGATGAGATGCAAACTCTGTTTCTATAGAAATACAAAGAATATTGCAAGGGGAGTGACCCAAGGGGAGATGAAATTTTTAGAATGTCACAGAAGGAGGACAAAACCTTGGAGGACTATGTTTCACATTTTTTATACACCATGTAGAAGAATCCCCAACATGTTCAGGCGGAGGATTCACAGAAACTAGTCTTTTTGAGAGGAGTGAGCGACAACTGTTTCGAAGCATTATACCTCATGGCTGGTGGGGACATATCCCAATCTTCTTGGGATGACCTAAGGAAAATATTTCTCAACTACTCCAGATCAACTGGGAAGAAAAGCATAGGATATCAGTCTACAGTCATTAAAGGGAGCAGTTCAGGTGTTTCTAAGTTGGAGATATCTAATTTGCTAGCAGATTTCAAGCAAGACATCATTAATGATGTTGCTACGCATCTCAATAGCATGACTGCCAAGAAGAAACATGCAGCCACTAAATTGCAGCTAGCTGAGTACTGTCCACATTGTCGTAAACAAAAGAAAGACCGCGGATGCAAGCTGGTGGCGAACCTGGAAAATAAACATTTGCCTACTGAGTACATGAAGATAGAAGGAGATGACGAGAAAGTGTTCTTTGTTGCTCAACATCGACCATGGGCTTCACGACAAGGTATGCTTTAGGACCCATTACAATTTTCAACTCCTTACAATAGTCAATGACAAAACAAAAGCTATTAGAATCATTCTTAGTACTCTCAGCCAGCCTGGAATAACCAATGGCCTAACAAGAAAAATAACCAATAGCCTAACCAACAAAATAACTAGTGGCAAAATAACCAATGGCCTAATCAGAAAAATCAATGGCAGCCACTGCAATGAAATTGGCAGCAAAATAGCCATTGGAGGGAGCCTCCACAGTGGCCTAACCAAAATCCTTCTTTTCCACAACTGCCACCACCAGTTCCACCTCCTGTAATAATTCCACCTCCTACAGCCACTAGCCCCAATCCAAAGCAAACCTGATTGCCTACTCAACCGCAACCAAATCCAAATAGCAAGCAATAGTAGCAGCCAATGTATACTACTGATACACAACAATACCCTGCCTACACACTTGAGATATATGATATCCATTTGAGGTCCCATACTACTCTACTTGCACCTGAACATCCTATTATCATAGAAGTTGCACACAGTCCTACAACATTAGCACCTCTTCCAGAGGCTACATTACAAGATACCACCCAATCAACTCCAAAATCCAACAAAACTGATGTTAAAACCTTAGTTGACCCTCCTTTTCCACAAAGGCCTACCATGGAAAAGCCTATATCCCAAGAAGAAATGTTGTTTGACATTCTTGAGCAGCTAAAAAATATGCACTTCCAAATACCTCTGTTTCAAGCTATCAAACATGTTCCTATCTATGGGATAGCTATTAAAGACGCATGGCTTAAAAAACTGGGAAGGAAAAGGACCCTGAAAAAGTTCATGTCATAGGGCAACTTGCTGATATCATGTTGGGAAAGGTAGTTATACCCAAGTATGCAGACCCTGGGAGTCTAGTAGTTTACTTGATAATTAATGGACAATATGTTAAAAGTGCTTTAGTTGATTTGGGAGAAGCCATAAATGTAATGACCAAAGATACAATGCACAAACTAAGTATAGAGGGTTTGAGAATAACTCTAACAATGTTACAACTTGCTGATAGTTCAACAGTCACTCCAGATGGTGTTATAGAAGATGTGGTAGTCACCTTAGACTCATGGGAATACCCTACAGATTTTATCATCTTATTACCACAAGTAAACTTTGCTGGCTATCCATTCATCCTAGGAAGACCTTGGTTATCCACCACATATGCAAAAATTAGTTACAGATCAGGAAGTATGAAAATTTGAAATGGTCAGGCAATAAAGAAGCTAGCACTCTATCCTCCAGCCTAGCCTTAGCCAGACTTGCAAGAACTGGTTTGGCTAGAACTAGGGGATGAGGAAGAATAGGTCAACTCTGTTGCCAAACTTATGATGATGCACAGAAATTCTCTTCTAAAAATGCAAGAAGAAGATGATGTAATACAAAGTATTCTTACAAATGAGTGTATAGTAGCAAAACATGTTTCTGAAAGTTCTATTCTACAACTATGTATCTATGAAGACTGTGTCTTTCTAGCAAGCCCTGAGATAATTATCCAATTATTACCATGTGAAGTAGCTACAAGCCCAGTACTTGAAATGTCAATGGTAGAGCTAACAACTACTGTGGAAATTTCCCCAGGTCACAATCTCCATGTAAACAACAAGTTGCCACCCCCATAATTGACATTGTTAACAAAACTCTTGCATAAGCATGAGAAAGCCCTTGCTTGGGACTATGGTGACATGCTAGGTTTGAATCCCAAACTTTGCACCCATAAGATCTACATTAATGATGGCATCTTACCGCTACGCCAGCCTCAAAGAAGGATAAATCAAGCATTGAGAGAAATAGTCAAAAGTGAATTACAAAAATTACTAGATGCTAGTTTCATCTATCCAATCTCTAATAGCAAGCGGGTATCACCTTTGGTCATTGTACCTAAGAAAGGGGGGAAATGGTGAATATGTGTGGCTTATAGAGAGTTGAATAACACCAGAAAGAAGGATTATTTTTGTTTGCCCTTTATTGATCAAGTCCTGGACACTCTGGCCGGTAAGAAATATTTCTCCTTTTTGGATGGATACAGTGGTTATAACCAAATCACCATTGCTCTAGCAGATCAGGAGAAGACTACATTCACATGCCCCTAAGGCACATATGCTTATTTTGTATTACCTTTTGGCTTATGCAATGCACCAGCTACTTTCTAGAGAGTTGTAATCAACATCTTTGCTGACATATCACATGCTTGTATGGAGATATATATGGATGAATTTAGTACATTTGGTATCACCTTTGAGGAAGCCCTGAATTATTTGGAAAGAGTACTAATCAGATATCAGGAACACACCTTGTCTCTCAACAGTGAGAAATGCTTCATGATGATGCAAGAAGGCGTAGTGCTAGGACATTTTATCTCTGAAGTTGGAATCCAGGTAGATCCTACAAAAATAGAGGTAATTCTCACACTACCTATTCCTACAAAGAAAAAGGATGTTAGGTGTTTCCTAGGACATGCTCTCTACTATAGGAGGTTTATCCAAAATTTTAGTCAAATAGCTAGTCCTCTTTATACTTTTCTTACCAAAGAGGCTGAATTTAATTGGACAAAGGAATGCAATGAATCCTTCCTGTAGCTTAAGAAATTATTGAAAATTGCACCCATACTTAGGGCTCCTGACTGGTCTTTGCCATTTCATATTCATACAGATGCTTAAAACTACACAATAGGTGCTATCCTAGGACAAAAACCCAGTAAGCTAGAGAATGCAATTTACTACATTAGCAAGAGCCTCCATGGACCAAAGTTAAACTATACAGTGACTGAGAAAGCATTAATAGCAATAGTTTATTCTCTGAACAAATTCTGTCATTACATAACTGGCTATCCTATTTTTGTTCATACTGACCATGCAACAATAAAATATCTGATGAACAAACCTTCCATTAGAGACAGGTTAGCAAGATGGCTTCTTCTTTTGCAGGAATTTGACATTACTATAGTTGATAAGCCTGGCAAGGTGAATGTAGTAGATGATTATCTGTCCAAAATTTGGCATGCTGCAGAAGACACTACTCTGATAGATGATGCATTTCTAGATGAGCACTTATTTCATATTGCTGTCCAAAGTCCATGGTATGCTGACATAGCTAATTACCTTGCAGCTAACAAGATGCCAACACATTTTTCTTACAAGGATAGGAAACTGCTTGTCGAGAAAAGCTTTAATTTCTCTTGGATTGATAACATACTATTTTACACTGGACTTGATCAAGTAATGAGAAGATGTGAGCGAGAAGATGTGTGCAAGAATATGAATCAAAAGTTCTTCCAATGCTACAAAGGCATTGGATGTGGAATAAATAAAAATCATTTCACCACTGAAGCCCATAACAAATGGTAGAATATTATATTCTGATAAAGCTGAGTGTACTCTCCTTTTTTTCTATGAACTTATCCAAAGTGAGAAAACTTCAAAAGGGACTGGACCACAACTAAAATTAGTAAAATACCAAGCAAAGTGTTATATTTAAATTGCAGACATCAGTATCTTTCTATTGAATAATATTAAATTATTTTAATGAAGAATCTACTTTTGGAAGTCAATAAAATTTATATTATAAAAATGGCATTCCACTATATGGTTGTCATTCTATTTGCAATTTATTTTGCATTATTTCACTGTAAAAAAGGTATGGAGGGAGCACTGAAGGAGGATTTAGGAGCAATAGTATGAGAAGATATGGGATGACTTATTCTCTTGTAAATCTAATTCAGGCACCATTGTCTTCTTTTTTGGAGTATTCAGGGCTTTTGAGAGGTCAATCTCATCGCTGTGATAGTGAGGCTACAACTGGGTTGACATCTAGAGGTGGCTCCTTCAGGGATAGGGCAGACAATGGTAGCTCTAGTGAGGTGTCTATTAGGATAATTGGAGCAAGGGAGCAAGAGCATATGAGAGTAGATGCAGTTACATCTAATGTTGAAGAAACATATACAGTTAATGGCAGTAATAATAATACGCCACTGTAAAAGCTGATTAATTACCTGAACTGTTAATTATGGTAATAATAAACAGATTCAATTAATTAGAGTTAAGTGTGTCAATGCTGATCACAGAGAGATGTCAGGAGAGTGTGTGGATTGAATTCAGATTTCTCTGGTTTAAAATTTAAAGAATTGAACTTAAGGTAGAAAATGTGGATGGTCATGTCTACCGAACGCTTAATGCAACTCTTTATATTATAAGAAAAGGTGTCTAACACAGAACAGATGGATGCATATCAAGGATATGACCAGAAAGTCTACAGTAATCCAGGCTATGGTCCCCCATGAATTACACAACATACATTTTACTTAATATTTTAAAACCAAAAATGTATTAGTGTTTTGTGAATTAAAGTTAACGACTGCACTCTTCAGCAATACAATGTATTTACAATAGATTTATCAAAAATTTAGAACGAGTAGTAAATTTGTTTTCAAAACAAAAATAAGAAAAGATCTGTATTATCTTAAGATAGTAAGGTACTTACTATCTTAAGATATATTGTCTTTGTATTTTAAACTGGGAATGAGTAGTATTGCAGGTTTGGAACCCAAACTTGTAACTTTGACATGTGTAGAATGATGCAATATATTCTTTGTGCAAATGTATTGTTTGGTAGAGCTCGAACTATATCTGAAGCATTTTCAAGTTAATAAAATATGATTAGTATAGAGTGTGGAGAAGAATGAATTAGAAAGTGTTGATTTATATAGAAACTTGTGCAATTTTTCAATGTCAAAATGAGTTTGAATATATCTCGCATACCTGGCTTGATGATTGTATACAAGGCAATGTCCTATCGTCAAAGTCAATGATGACATTATCTTGATTAAGTATATATTTTTCTTCTTTCTGTAACTCATGAACTGCAAATATTATTTTTGTCTTGTACTGTACATATTCTTCATATGTAATTTCTTGCAGCTGTAGAAACATATGAGCAAACATTTCCTTACGCAAAGTACATTCCAATTGGGTTTTGCTTTCAGTGGTCAGGTTGCAATTTAAGCAATGTGTATATGTGTAGTTCGTTTCTTCATTGCACTTGTTGCAATGAGCCATTTTGTTCTTTAGTGTGCCAAAGTTTACAGTGCTGTAGTTGCATTTAGAGCAAGTTGGTTGAAACGACATGGAGAACACATTTTCCACTCGAAGTACTCCATGTACCTATGTGTCGGATATTGAAAAGTCATTTTTTTTGTCAAAGATAAGAAATTTTGGGAAACAATTGTAAATTATTGAAGTTGGAATTGTAAATTATAGTATGGATAGTAAGCAAGAAGTGTTAAGGGAATTTCAGAAGTATACCTCGTATGTTGTGTTCAATAATTTGAGAAGACTTTATTTTGTCTCTTTGTGTTCCAGCTCTTCAATATATGTAGACTGTCCAGTGTAAAATGTTGTTTCCTTTGTATTGGCTCACTTGACTATGTTTTTGAAGAGCACAAGAGGGTATTCTTTGGTTTGGAAACACTGCTCAATGTTGAAATATTGTTGCAGCATACTTGAATGAAAAGATACCTAGATAAAAAAAATATGTATTGTGGTAGTTAGACATTTTTGGAAGAAATTTTTCTTGTATTGAAGGTGGGTCCTTAGAATATTATACCTATGCATTATTGAATTATGTGTCTCTATATTTTATATCCACTGTATTTTGGTATGGTTTCCTCTTTGCACCAACAACTATGGCTCCAAGTGATCTGATAGTGTACTGCTCTGTGCTTTCAAGTAGAAGGTATATTGTGGTACTGGGAATGAACATATGTTGTTTGCAGACATGAGATATATTTTCAATTCTAATTGCTTGAGTCAATAGAAAAATATAGTCACAATCTCCATGGTCATAACCAAATTTTGGAGATATTTGGAAATTTGTGACACGAATGCTTGCTCTGGGAAAGATTTTATTTTCAAACTTTTGAATAAAATGTTTGTTAGGATTCAATGTTACAATCATTTCTCCTTTTATATCAGTGAGGTCTGCATGGAAGACTTCTATTGCACTTTTTGCCTTGTCCAGATGAGTTTTGTACGTGACAATGACATCACCTTCGAAGATCTGTCCACTTTTATGTGCATTTAGTTCTTCAATTGAAATTGTATTTGTAGTATCCTTGTTAGGTCTACAAAGGCATTTGATTGTTTTAGTTAAATTTGTTTAGGAAGGAAAAAAAGGATAAGTGAAATGATGCATCATAAAACAAGAATTGGGTGGAGATGGTAATGTGAGATATGTTTTGAAAAATGGGGAGTATAGTGGTAGGTAAATCATAGGAGGGAGTGAATGAAGTAAAGGAAGAGAACTAACACTATATATACATTGAGAATGTTAATAGAAATTTGTAATACAGTTTTTAGGTTGTAGGTTATAATCAATAGAAAGAGTTGTAAAGATTGCAATGATAAGAGTTTATGAAGACATCAAAAGGGTAGTGATGATAAATTGTAAAAGATAGTGAGATGGTTAAGGAAGACGAGATTATATTATTTTTGTGACAAGTGTTATCAAATGTTTAAAGTAGCATTTAATTTAGTGAAGGAAAGTATACTTCGATTAGAATGCAAGTATGGAGCCTTTGTGAAGAAGGTTGAATGCAAAGGAGCATAAAAGATAGCAAGAACCATAAATTGAAGTATGTTTGAAAATCTATATCTTGAGGATGTAACTATGTTAGTGTTTTTTGAAGAACAAAATAGAGTATAATGATTTGAGAGAGATCTTGAAAAGAGGAAATAAAGACCATTTTAGGAAGATGAAAGAATATGAAAGCACAAGTTTGCGGGCAACAAGGTCAGAAAGTGAGAGAGTTGGGAGAAATGTGTGATAGAGATTGTGTAACTCCAACATCATGACAAAGAATGTATTGGGTGCATGAATAGAGAGAGCGTAGGAAGGCCAATCAAAATGCATTCATAATGACATTTGAAGGATAGTTAATTAGATAATGGTGGTAAGATTGGAGAGAGAGAGAGGAGGTTGAGCATATTGAGTGGTAATACATCATAGGTTTTGATAAATGAAAACATAGTGGTCAGTCATAACAGTGTATGAATGGTTAGAACTTATATACAAATAATGAGAAGTCTCTATATAACAATCATGTGCATATCATAATGTTTATAAATAGTGGCATAATAAAATTAGAGATATGAAAGCTAATAGAGTAACTAACTTTTAAACTTTCTAGAACTAAATACATATTTAAAAATACTTACAGTATGAGTTGTTTTCCTTCAATTTTTGTTTTCTTACTTTCAATTTTGTTGGTGGTCTTCATTCCTACAACACATTAAAAACAAGTAAATATAAGTGTATGTAGAGTTTAAATAAATGAGAACTGAAAAGCGAAAAGTAAAAAATATTAAATGGCATAAGATCGAGGGGAAAGTATAGATACTTACATTGATTTCATCCTCTTTTTTGACTAAGTCGAGTAATAGATATATACAGTCATTATCACTCCAATATGTTTATGTTTTGTAAATTTTGTAAAATTTTTTGTCAATGTTTGATCAGATGTTGTCAATAAGTGAATGTTGGAAGGAATTGTTTATATCGAGTAAGTATTTAATATTAATTGTATTGAAAAATGCTTCTAATTTGTTTATTTTTTTGTTGTTTTGTTGCATATTAATGTTGAAATCACCAACAATTATTATGTTTTGTATGATTTGAACATTGTTTAATGCTGTTTGTAGAATGTCTATAATCGAAGATATTTTTGTATTCGGTGGTGAGTAGACATTAAATAATGTTAGTGGAATGGTAGATATGAGTAGGTCTATTTGTAGAAATTCTATTTTATTTGAATAGAATTGTTGTGAATATTTAATTTCTATATACTTTTTGGTTGAGGTGAGTAGTCCGTCAGAAAGATACATAGTCAACGATTGAAATTATTTGAGTTTTTATAAATCAGGGAAATGATTGGTATGTTGTTCTTCTAAGCATAGTATATCGGCTTCTAGTAAATCATAGTCATTGGTAATATCATTGATATGTGATTTTAAGCTTCTTGTGTTTAGCAAGACAATAGTTATAGTAATGTGTTTTGTACTAATAGGATTTTTGAATGTGATCTCCCAATTTGCTTTAGTGTGGAGTTGATGCATCTCATATATAATTTATTTGTGTAGTTTAAAATTTTCTTTTGTAAGTGGACTTAGTAAATAGAGGGAATGAATATCTCGAATGCATGATAGTGATGTGTAGACTAGACCATATTTATTGACTCTGAATGAATCAAATGCAAGTTTGTTTAGTGTAAGGCCTTGTGATCTGCAAATTGTTTGTACAGAGGCTAGTTGCACTGGGAATTGTTTTCAAATTGTTATCTGTGATGAATTTATTTTTATCGATAGAGGCTATGCAGTTCGCAGTATTGGCACCCATTGTTTTGAAATATTTTAGCTGTATAGATGTGCTAATTTAGTTGACTAAGACTATCCAATAGTCAAGTAATTAAATTGAATCCATAGTATATCTATTTTGTTTGTAGTTGTGTACACTTTGAAAATTCCATTAGCGCCATTTACTAGTCCATCATTTATGTCATAGTATCCCGCATATAATTCAACTAACATGTTGAGTTTTAGTATTATTTGTTGGGGGAGGCTTTTTTTGGTATACATTATTACATTACCATAATTCTCATCTACTTCATCTATTCTATTTATTATGATTGGTTTACCAGTGATGATTAATAACATTTTGGTATTTTTTGTTGTATAGATTTGTTTGTGTAGAATAGAAATGGGAATGTCGGATCAATCGGGGGTTGACAATAGCAAATACTATTGATATATTGTATATCATTGTCCGTTTGTGAATTAGTTCTTTTTTTTGTGTAGAATTGAAATGAAGTATTCATTTTTTTGACGCTTTGTTGTTTGCAATTCATAGCATTTGATCATATATGTCCAAAAAGTGTATGGTAATTTTTCTTTGTTCACAATAGGAGGTTCAAAAATGTAATTGTCTTATATTGGTTGAGAGTGGTAGAAGTCTTCACTAAATATAATATCAATGCCACCAAAATTTTTTGTTGGATTGTGTTTTATTTCCCTCATTCTTTTGTCAATTTAATATAATAAATGGCTTCCTATTAATGATGATTCATCTATAAGTAGTACCTGTAATTCTTCATAACATTTTTGCGAAGAATCTATCATTTCGTTACTAAGTGGGAGAAACATGGATTTGTTAAAGGGCATTAGCAATACATAATGCATTGTTGTTCCTCTCGTGTTGAATGCTGCTTTTCATGTGTAAGCCATAATGAGTCCTTTTGGTTTGAGAGGATCTGTAAAAGTAACTATATTGTAAATTCGTAGTAGCATTTGGAAAATTGCCTTTGTTGTGAAAGTTTTTCCTGTTCCTGCATCACCTATGAGGAAAATGTATAATGGTGTTTGTTTATCATTTTTTTTAATTGCGATGTCTTTTACAATAACTTGTTGTTCTTTATTTAGCATTTGTCTAAGTTTATAATAGTCAATATTATCAATAAGGTTTGGGTTGTGTATGATTTGAAAGCCGATATCAAATTTAGTTTTGTAAAGTTTCTGATGTAAGTATGACAAGTCTAAAGTGAGGTCGTAAGTGATGAGACCATTTACTGTCTCTATTATATTAATATTTATACTCTATTTTTAAGTATTACTAGAACAATTGTGGACTTATAATCTGTTGAAATCATGTCAAAGTACAGATAGAACCATTAAACCTATGGGTAGAATAGATATGTCATATTATGCCAAGATTATATATATATTGTGGTATTTCATATAATAGTCAGAATGTGTGTTCTAATATCTTGATTAATTTGATTAGGCTATTTGTATGAATATCTTTGCATGATAACTAACCTGCTAGGAAATAGGAGTCACTTGGGAGTGGTTGACAACATTCAAAGAGAATGATAAAGACCAGCTGCGGACAAATAACCATCATGGCGTCAAAAGACACAACTACTGCAAATAAGGAGCCACTATTTCAGAAATGCATCAACGAGGCACTGCTATATTCCTTTCACACTTCTAGCATGTTGACTCGGTCACCCATACTTCATTACTTATGTCATGGGCTGTTGTGTTTCCTATTTTTTTCTCTCTGGTGTGTTTTGAGTTAGAATGTTCCTTTTCTATTTTAGAATAAAAAAGTCAATCC
The DNA here is from genome assembly GCA_018584345.1 of Thuja plicata. Classification (NCBI taxonomy): domain Eukaryota; kingdom Viridiplantae; phylum Streptophyta; class Pinopsida; order Cupressales; family Cupressaceae; genus Thuja; species Thuja plicata. The sequence continues at coordinate 338,830 of MU225219.1, read as the reverse complement.
TCTATTTATAGGGAGGAGACTATTATTTTCTAAGTTTGGAGATTTTGGAATACAATGTTCTAATTGTATCTTGCACAGTAAGTTCATTTTCAGTTTCATGTACCATTCTCGTGTAATTAGTTCTTGGAATACAATGAACTAACTTTTGGTTTATATTCTGTGTTCATAAATTAGCTAAAGTTGACCAAGGGGGCGCACTTGGGAGGTGGATTAGAGTAGAAGTAGAATAGTTTTACTTCCTGTATTTCCAGTATTCTAGATCTAGAAGATTACAATTTCTTCCTGCAGCATTGTACTTTGTGAATTTTCCTGCAACAATTGCAAGGATAGTTATAGTTAATTCTCTAGGTTGAAAGAATAGGCTTGATGCAAAGTGAGACAGTCAAAAGCTTCATGAGGTCAATATTTGCCCTTCAAAACCTTCAATCACTGAAAGTTCAGACCAAAAGAAAGTGTCTCCGCACACAAAGTACCCAAACACTTATCACAAGTGTTGTTTTGACTTGTTTCAAGATTCTCACAACCCTTTCCAATAGGTAACCCAATCTCTATGTTTAACCAAGTCTTCAAACCCAACTAGTCACTGGTTGGTCACAAGGCACTTTTACTAGTTTTGACACAAACTTCCCCAAAATGACTTCTAGGACCAGGGGTGACCCAAGGCTTATTATTTGGTCTATTTAGGTCCCTAATGAGATGAAATATTGGTTAATTTCATTCTATACAAAAATTTGAACATAGTTGCTTTGTTAAACCACTCTTTAAGGAACTTAGTGCACATACTGTGCCATAACATTTCAAGTATACTTCCCTAGGTTGACAAACTAAATGCACCTCATGGTGGGGAGAAGTGATCCTTACATTGAATAAACTATTCCTAAGAGAGGCTTTGGGCACGATTACTAAACACCTATTGTGAGGCAGTTCATTTTTGGTACCGCTGCCAGGGAAGGTGTCAAAATAAGAAACTTTCTAAGTCATTTTTATTTCTAAGATAGTTTTTAGTGGTTGTGGTTTTAAATTTTCTTCACCAGTTTGAAGAATTCATTTGCATGCATCAAAGGGGAAGAAGAAGAGACAAATATGGCAGATTTCTTCTAGGAGAGCCTATGAATTTGAATGAGCAATTTGAAGAAGTTGAGTTGGCTTTTGTTGATGCAAGTCTTAAGTTTCCTGTAGCATCTTCCACTGGAGCAGAGCCTTTTGATATAAGTGGTCTTTGGCCTTTCGCTAAAATCTTGGCCAACTTTCTTGATAATTCTAACCCAAACACACCTATTGTTAACAATCTTATAGCTAATATTCCTTTCCAACAACAACACCAACTCCCAATACCTCCAGTAACGGCACAACCCACTTTCCCGTTTCCTCTATCTAGCCTTATAAACAATGCCAATCTAAAAAATATACCCTCTACTACACTTCCAAATTTTAATGGGCTGATAACCAAAGATCCTGACACCTTATGGTCTGAGTTTGACATCCTCTATCATAGCTTTGACTATAACACTGATGCCCACAAACTCAAGCTATTTCCAACAATACTAAAGGAGTCAGCCTTACAATGGTTCATGGGCCTATGAGCAAATGCAGTAGGCACATGGGATGAGATGAAAACTTTGTTTCTACAGATATACAAAGAATATTGCAAGGGGAGTGAATTAAGGGGAGATGACATTTTTAGAATGTTGGAGAAGGAGGATGAAACCTTGGAGGACTATGTTTCACATTTTTTATACACCATGTAGAAGAATCCCCAACATGTTTAGGTGGAGGATTCACGGAAACTAGTCATCTTGAGAGGAGTGAGTGACAGCTATTTGGAAGCATTAGACCTCATGGCTGGTGGGGAAATATGCAAATCTTCTTGGGATGACCTAAAGAAAATTTGTCTCAACTACTCCAGATCAACTGGGAAGAAAAGCAGAGGATACCAATCTACATTTATTAAAGGGAGCAGTTTAGGTGTTTCTAAGTTGGAGATATCTAATTTGCTAGTAAATTTCAAGAAAGCCATCATTAATGATGTTGCTACGCATCTCGACACCATGAATGCCAAGAAGAAACATGCAGCCACTAAATTGTAGGTAGCTGAGTACTGTCCACATTGCCGTAAACAAAAGAAAGACTATGAATGCAAGCTAGTGGTGAACTTGGAAAATCAACATTTTCCTACCAAGTACATGAAGATAGAAGGAGATGATGAGAAAGTGTTCTTTTTTTCTCAAAGTCGACCATAGGCTTCACGACAAGGTATGCCTCAGGACCCATTACAATTTTCTACTCCTTACAATAGTTACTGGCAAAACCAAAGCTATCAAAATCCTTCTTAGTACTCTCAGCCAGCCTAGAATAACCAATGACCTAACAAGAAAAATAAGCAATGGCCTAACCAGAAAAATAACCAGTGGAAAAATAACTAATGGCCTAACCAAAAAAATCAATGGAAACCACTACAAGGAAATTGGCAGAAAAATAACCATTGGAGGGGGCCTCCATAGTGTCCTAACAAAAATCCTACTTTTCCACAACTACCACCACCAGTTCCACCTCTTGCAATAATTCTACCTCCTGCAACCACTAGCCCCAATCCAAAGAAAACCCAATTTCCTACTCAACCATAACCAAATCCAAATAGCAAGCAATAGTAGCAGCCAATGTATACTACTGATACATATCAATACCCTGCCTACACACTTGAGATATATGATATCTATTTGAGGTCTGGTACTACTCTTCCTGCACCTAAACATCCTATTATCATAGATGTTTCACACACTCTTGTAGCATCAACACCTCTTCCAGAGGCTACATTACAAGATACCACCCAATCAACTCCAAAATCCAACAAAATTGATGTTAAAACCTTAGTTGACCCTCCTTTTCCACAAAGGCTCACCATAGAAAAGCCTATATCCCAAGAAGAAATATCATTTGACATTCTTGAGCAGCTAAAAAATATGCACATCCAAATACTTCTATTTCAAGCTATCAAAGATGTTCCTATCTATGGGAAAGCTATTAAGGACACATGCCTTAAAAAACTAAGAAGGAAAAAGAAGGACCCTCAAACAGTTCATGTCATAGGGCAACTTGCTGATATCATGTTGGGCAAGGTTGTTATACCCAAGTATTCATACCCTGGGAGTCCAGTAGTTGACTTGATAATTAATGGACAATTTGTTAAGAATGCTTTAGTTGATTTGGGATCAACCATAAATGTAATGACCAAAGATACAATGTACAAACTAAGTATAGAGGGTTTGAGAACAACTCAAACAATGTTACAACTTGCTAATAGTTCAACAATCACTCTAGATGGTGTTATAGAAGATGTGGTAGTCACCTTAGACTCATGGGAATACCCTACATATTTTCTCATCTTATCACCAAAATTAAAATTTGCTGGCTATCCAGTCATCCTAGGGAGTCCTTGATTAGCCACCATAGATGCAAAAATTAGTTGTAGATCAGGATGTATGACAATTTGAAATGGTTAGGCAATAAAGAAGCTAGCACTCTATCCTTCGGCCCAGCCTCAGCCAGAATTGAGAGATTTGGTTGTGCTAGAACTAGGGGATGAGGAAGAAGAGGTCAAATTTGTTTCCCAACTTATGATGATGCATAGACAGTCTTTTCTGAAAATGCAAGAGTAAGATGATGTAATACAGAGTATTCTTACAAATGAGTGTATAGTAGCATAAGATGTTTTTGAAAGTTCTATTCTACAACTATGTACTTATGAAGACTGTGTCTTTCCAACAAGCCCAGAGATAATTATCCAATTATTACCATGTGAAGTAGCTACAAGCCCAATACCTGAAATGCCAATGGTAGAGCTAACCACTACTGTGGAAATTTCCCCAGGTCACAATCTCCATGTAAACAACATGTTGCCACCCTCACAATTGGCATTGTTAACAAAACTCTTGCATAAGAATGAGAAAGCCTTCTTGGGATTATGGTGACATGCTAGGTTTGAATCCCAAACTTTGCACCCATAGGATCTACATTAATGATGACATCTTACCACTATGCCAGCCTCAAAGAAGGATAAATCTAGCATGGAGAGAAATAGTCAAAAGTGAATTACAAAAATTACTAGATGCTAGTTTCATCTATCCAATCTCTGATAGCAAGTGGGTATCACCTTTGGTCATTGTACCTAAGAAAGGGGGGGAAATAGAAAATATGTGTGGATTACAGAGAGTTGAATAATGCCACAAAGAAGGATAATTTTCCTTTGCCCTTTATTAATCAAGTCCTAGACACTCTGACCGGTAAGAAATATTTCTCCTTTCTGGATGGATACAGTGGTTACAACTAGATCACCATTGCTCTAGAAGATCAAGAGAAGACTACATTCACATGCCCCTGGGGCAGATATGCTTATTTTGTATTATCATTTGGCTTATGCAATGCACCAGCTACTTTCCAGAGAGCTGCAATCAACATATTTGCTGACATATCACATGCTTGTATGGAGATATATATGGATGAATTTAGTACATTTGGTGTCACCTTTGAGGAAGCCCTGAAGAATTTGGAAAGAGTACTAATCAGATGTCAGGAACACAACTTTCTCTCAACAGTGAGAAATGCTTTATGATGATGCAAGAAGGTGTAGTGCTGGGACATTTTATCTCTGAAGTTGGAATCCAGGTAGATCCTACAGAAATAGAGGTAATTCTCACACTACCTATTCCTACAAAGCAAAAGGATGTTAGGTGTTTCCTAGGACATGCTCACTACTATAGGAGGTTTATCCAAAATTTTAGTCAAATAGCTAGTCTTCTTTATACTTTTCTTACCAAAGAGGCTGAATTTAATTGGACAAAGGAATGTAATGAATCCTTCCTGCAACTTACAAAAATATTGACAACTGTACCCATACTTAGGGCTCCTGACTGGTCTTTGCCATTTCACAATCATACAGATGTTTCAAACTACACAATAGGTGCTGTCCTAGGACAAAATCCTAGTAACCTAGAGAATGCAATTTACTACATTAGCAAGAGCCTGCATGGACCAGAGTTAAACTATACAGTGACTGAGAAAGAATTAGTAGCAGTAGTTTATTCTTTGAACAAATTCTATCATTACATAATTGGCTATCCTATTTTTGTTCATACTGACCATGCAGCAATAAAATATCTCATGAACAAACCTGCCATTACATACAAGTTAGCAAGATGGCTTCTTCTTTTGTAGGAATTTGACATTACTATAGTTTATAAGCCTGGCAAGGTGAATGTAGTAGCTGATTATCTATCCAAAATTCACCATGCTGAAGAAGACACTACTATGATAAATGATGCATTTCCAGATGAGCACTTGTTTCATATTGCTATCCATAGTCCATGGTATGCTGACATAGCTAATTACCTTGCAGCTAACAAGATGCCAACACATTTTTCTTACAAGGATAGGACACTACTTGTCAAGAAAAGCTTTAATTTCTCTTGGATTGATAACATACTATTTTACACTAAACCTGATCAAGTAATGAGAAGATGTGTGTGAGAAGATGAGATATATGACATTCTCCATGCTTGTCATAATGAACCATGTGGGGGAAACTTTTTAGAAAAGAGGACAACCCAAAATATTTTAACAACTGGATATTACTGGCCTACACTTCACAAGGATGCAACCACATACACAAGGAAATGTGACAAATGTTAGAGAATGGGCCAACCAACTAGATTAGATGAAAGGCCCCTAAATCCATAGGTGGTGGTAACTCCATTTGACAAATGGGGCATGGAATTCATTGGTCCAATAGACCTTCCATCCAATGCGAAGTCTTACATCCTGGTGTGCACTGATTATTTAACCAAATAGGTTGAAGTAAAAGCTATGAAACATGCCTAGGACCATAAGGTTACATAATTTTTTTATGATGAAATTTTCACCAAATATGGAGTACTGAGAGAACTTGTAACTGACCAAGGTGCCCAATTCACTTCCAATCTAATAATAGAGCTCATGAAAGAATATAATATTAGACATAGGAAGTCAAGCCCTTATCATCCTCAGGCCAATGGATAGGCTGAAGTTACAAATCAGGAAATAGAAGCCATCTTAACAAAGATAATTCATTTGCATCACTGGGACTGGAGCAACAAACTATAAAAAACCATCTGGGTACAGGGTTCACTCCATTTGAGCTATTATATGGAAAATAAGCAATGCTACCCATTTAATTTGAACATAAGACTTTGCAGAGAACATTGGAGTTAAACATTGATCTTCCTACAACACAGAAAGAGCGATTACTGCATCTCAATTCCTTAGATGAAATGCACAAATCTACCCTTGAGCGAACTAAAATAGCCTAGAAACAAAGAAATAAATTACATGACTTGCATATTAAGAACAAATAGTTTCAAGTTGGCGATTGGGCATTGCTATAGGATTCAAGATTCAAAGAAATACCAGGCAAGTTGTAGACAAGATGGGTGGGGCCATATGAATTAAGCCATGTTTTCACAAATGGAGCTGTCTAGTTGACCATAATTGATCCAGTACATTTCAAGCTATTAGTTAGTGGACATTGGCTAAAGTTGTATCACCAACCTCAAACAAAAGAAGACTTCCTGTAGTAGTTTTGAAAACAAATTTCAAACGAGCAACAGGTAACACTTCCTGTAGCAGAGGGTGCAAACCTTCTTCCTGTAGCTTTTCAATAGAATTCCATCAAGCATGCCCATAATAAAAACTTCATGTTTACATGAAGTTCATTCCTCCATTCACCTTCCACTTCTTCTTTCCAACTCATCTCATTTATCTATCTTCCACCCACCCACCTTCCATGTCATCAAACTTTTCATTTCTTTGCTTTCAATAAGGGCTGAGTACGCTAATGTAAGCCACTACCACTTTCATTCCACTCTTGCCACCTTTTTATGAAACGTGTGAAGATCGAATGATAGGTACAAGATTTTTAATTTTTTGTTTCCATTTTTAGCGCATAGATTTTGATGATTATATCTAGTACTACAATAAATATATCATTACGACATTAAGCCAGTTCCATTCCTTGTGCCAAGTATGTCAAGTGTGGACACTTACCAATGTTTTGTAGGGGGAGGGAAGTGTATTAATTCCTAAAATGCCATTTCTATTTACTCCTGCAAGATTTTATGTCACCCCAAAATTTGTACTTCGCCTTTGTCTCATTAAAGTCCATTACTATATCGCACAACTGTCGTACCTTTATTCCCAAACTATCTCTGATTGTTAGACCTGATGTGACTTATAATTAAGTTATGTGGTAACCCACAGTAAGAAATATAATTTATCTTGTTAAAATACATCACCATTGTTCATACTCAGGATAACAAGGAAGCCCATAGTTTTTAAAAAATGAGTAGTCTAAAATTTAAGGAACAAGGCATTTATCTACTACAGAGTAGACAAATTGGAAATTGGCAAGCACAGATGGGAGGCCAGCTACAAAGACACAAGGTGGTAGTGCATGACATGTTACTTTCAGATGTTGAAGTGGTAAGAAGGTTTAATGCATGTGGCTGGTTAGGGTATTTCTTAAAGCTAACAAAATTTGATGAGGACTCAACAACTGAATTTGCAAGTACATTCGAAGAAGGGCAAGCAACTGTATGGGGATTGATAGTGCTTGAGATAGAGGAGCGAATAACAGAAGTTACTGGATTACCAATGGTTGGAGAACACTACCCTAATGTTCATGATGCCAGATCAGCTAGGGCCCAGTTCACCCTACCAGACGACCCTCAAATACAAATTAACAAACAAGGGTGAAAAAGAATGTCTATCCCTCTACTGTATAATGAGTTGGCTATGCACATTATCAGATATTTTACATGTGAAGGGAGATTTTCCAATTTGTGCGCACATCATTTCAAATTACTGAGTTATGTAAGGCATAATCTACCAGTAAATGTCCCAAATTTCTTGTATAATATGCTATGCATTAGTGCCGAGGAGACCCAAAAAGGAAATGTCAATTCTATCACCCACCATGCCCTAATTAAATTGTTAATAGAAAGATCTCTTAGGGATTCCTCTCTATTGGCATGGTCAGAGTTTGTCCAGCACAAAACCCTACACCCATAGGTTAACCCTAATGTACAAATTGGTCATGATGATGCAATACCAATTGACCCAGTCAATGAACAAGATACCCAGGGGGCAGAAACTGAAAATCTGCAAGAAAGTATGCCTTTGCCTACTCATGAGAGAAATGTACCCACTTCTTCCTGAACCAAAGGAAAAAAAAATTAGAGGGAGAAACTTCCATTTATGTAGCCAAACCACAAACCCCTCCTTCTTCAAAGGGGAAGAAAAGGAAGTCGGTTCCTGTAGTAGCTGCTCCTGCAGCAGAGAAGCTAAAGAAGGCTATTAAGAAAAAGGCCGTAGAGATTGAGGAAACCCCTATGTGAAGAAGCCTTAGAATGAGAGGATAGCTCCCTAGTGTGTCCTTAGAGAGCCAACCTACTTCTCCTTTGCAATCTGATGAACAACCCAATGTACAATTCATTCCAGACGACTCCCCAAATCAATCTTTAGCTCCAAACTTTCCTCCACATTCAAAAGAAACTTATGAAGCTGAACCTGATGCTTAACAAAATAGTCCCCAGGAAATCCATCGAGATATTCCAGATAGAAATGTGGAAAATGCCTTAGTAACCCATCAGTCAGCCTACACAGAAACTGCCTTAGTGCCCTACAACAGAACTTGGTTAATAATTTTCTTAGAGCAGTCATGGAAGGAACAGAGGAGGCAGAGACCCAGATAGAGGATTGTGGCCCAATCACCTTGCAGACGCTTCTCTTTGGATTACATAACAAGTATGTTTTAACAATAAATTTATGGGGAGAAAAGAAAAAAGAAATTGAAGAAAGTCATAACAGAGCAAGGATATGAGATTATAGAATTGAAAAAACAATTGGAAAAATAGATACAAAAGATGGATCATGCCCTCAAATTGGTTGATCAAATAATTGCATGTAGACCACCTCCTAGTGTTTATACTATATGTCTGAAAGAATAGTTCCTCTTGTTACAACTAATGATGACCATTAAAGATATAGATTCTAAGTTCAAGTCAACCCAAGAATTTTAAGGCCTTTACCAGACCCTTCCTTCATGGCAGAAAATCCTACTTTGTGAACTATATATGCATAGCTTCATCATTCTAGCAGAGACTGAGTGGAACCCTTTACTTTATATAGAGGATGTACACCTAAGGGCATTAATGTCCTGGATGCACAATGAAGAAAACTATGACAAACAACTGAAAAACTATAGGGAACATGAGAAAATAGAGCCATTACCATTAAGAGTAGAGAAAAACAAACCAGATATACTCCTTAGAGATTGGGTCAATTTGACATAAGGAAAAATTAAGGAGGAAACTAGGGATAAAATTTTCAAAATTTGAACAGAGGTTTATGCAGAGTATGATGGTTTGTCTTACTTCACCTTTCAGAGAGGCCTAGTTGGTGCTAGAAGTAGATGGGGTAGGTTATCCGAAGCATTGAAGAAATCTGAACCACATAGTCCTATCAACCCCCAAGAAGCTATTCAAAGAGCACCAAAATATATGCAACTAGGAAGGCAAATTAGACAGGCACTTTGGTGTCCACTCACCATGCAGCCACCAATTCTCCTATGGCCCCTATATGAAATTAATATTAATAGACTTGCCCGACTACAAGAGGATCACAGAGTGCATGTTTGGGAGAAGACAAGGGGATTTTACTACACTTTCAAGAGCCAGAGGTGAGGAAGAACAAAGGTTGGAGATTTCAGAGCAACTACCAGAAGATGTAATGCTTGAGGACAAGCATTCAACTTATCAAGGGCCAGTGATGAGACCATTTACTATCTCTATTATATTAATCTTTATAATCTATTTTTAAGTATTACCGGAACAATTGTGGACTTATAATCAGTTGAACTCATGTCAAAGTACATATAGAACCATTAAACCTATGGATATAATAGATATGTCATATTGTGCCAATATTATATATATATTGCAGTATTTCATATAATAGTTAGAATGTGTGTTCTAATATTTGGATTAATTTGATTAGGCTATTTGTATGAATATCTTTGCATGATAACTAACCTGCCAGGAAATAGGAGTCACTTGGGAGTGGTCGACAACATTCAAATAGAATGATAAAGACCAGCTGCGGATGGATAACCATCATGGAATCAAAAGACACGGCTACTGCAAATAAGGAGCCACTATTTCAGAAATGCATGAAGAAGGTACTACTATATTCCTTCCACACTTCCAGCATGTTGACTCAGTCGCCCAGACTTCTTTACTTATGTTGTGGGCTGTTGTGTTTCCTATTTTTCTCTCTAGCGTAGTTTCAGTTAGAAGGTTCCTTTTCTATTTTAGAATAAAGAAGTCAATCCTTTATTTATAGGGAGGAGACTGTTATTTTCTAATTTTGGAGATTTTGGAATACAATGTTCTGATTGTATCTTTCACATCAAGTTCATTTTTAGTTTCACGTACCATTCTCATGTAATTAGTTCTTGGAATACAATGAAGTAACTATTGGTTTATATTTTGTGTTCATAGATTATTTGAAGCCAACCAAGGGGGACCACTTGGGAGGTGGATTAGAGTAGAATTAGAATAGGCTTACTTCCTGCATTTCCAATATTCTAGATAGAATATTATAGTTTCTTCCTGCAGCATTGTACTTTGTGAATGTTCCTACAACACTTGCAAGGATAGTTATAGTGAATGCTGTAGGTTGAAAGAATAGGATTAAGTAGAGTTTGCAATTTGTAATGTTCATTTTAGTAAGGAGTAGGTGTGTTTCCTTTCCTTCCACCCTAGTATAGATTCCTTTCATGTATTTTACTTTCCTGCAGCATAGGTAGAGTGACTCTTTAAGGAACTTAGTGCACATACTGTGTCATACCATTTCAAGTATACCTCCCTGGGTTGAAAAACTAAATGCACCTCATGGTGGGGAGAAGTGATCCTTAGATTGAATAAACTATTCCTAAGAGAGGTTTTGGACATGTTTACTAAACACCTATTATGAGGCAATTCAATATGTTTCAACATTATTAGTGTTTTGTATATGTTTGTTGAATTGAATTTCACTTGCAAGTTCATCTTCTTTAACTTGTTCAATTGCTTCGTCTATATCTCCCCATATTGAATTAAATTCATATATATAATTTCTCTCATTTTGTTTGATTTTTTTTTGCACTAATTATATGCGTCATGAATTGTTTTGAAGTCTTTTGTAATTGAATTTTCTGTTCCGTGAAAAGGAACGTATAATAGTAATTTTTCTCTTTGATAGTTTTTATAGTCAAGGTGCTTATTATATTTAACAAATCTAATGATTGCAAATTTTTTTCACTTTACAATTTGTCTTTTAGTAATTTGATATTGTGAAGCAAATTCAGCTAGACAAATTTCTATCAAATGTTTAGGTTGAGTTTTGTAGTGGTCTATAATTGAGTTGCACATTATTTGAGTTGAGTCATCTGGCCAAACAATGGGTAGTGCTTTTGAATTTAGAATAAATGTACGTTCATCTTGTGGATATGTGTTTATAAATATACATTGTCAAGAATTAGAATTTAAGGGAAGTGATAGGATGATGTGAACTGCAAGTTGAGTTGACGTTTGTTGTAGGTTAAGCATAGTATTTCAAAGGCTACGAATCATTTGTATAACATCAATTTTTGTTGTTTCATGGTCTTTTCGTATTTTCCTAAATGTTGTTGTCATAGATTTTTTCTACATTTGTCATGTATAATGAGCAACACATTGCGGCTGCATATGCATTTAGCACAAATTGGGCATCACTATTTGCTTCCCATAATGCAGGTATTTTCTTTGCAAAACTATTATTCCAAATATTTTTTGGATGTATTTTTATGAATAATGTTGGTTTTGTCAATGTTGATTGTATTTCTTCCATGTACTTATCTTCGTGTATAGCAATTTTAAGCAAGAAATCTTCGAAAGAAATTGTTTCATCATCTTGTGTTTCTTGTAGATATTTATATATTTTAATTGCATTATCTATGGTACTATCATCAGTTAATTGAATTGGTTCAAGTATTGTTGTTTTTTTCGTAGGTGGAAGAGGGAAATTATATCTACAATGTGGTTTTTTATTTTTTTTGCAACTTCTTGTATGATAGTATTGGTGCATGTTACGAAATTTTGCATCAACTATTTTTGTGTCACATGTAATATATCTATCAAAAAATTCTTCAATTTGAGAATTTTTAGATATTCCATAAATGGGGGCATCAGTAATCCATATTAAAGCATGATCATGTTCACTTCCTCTATTTTGGAATTCAGTAACGAAAAAGAAATCCTTTACATGTATTACAATTGTCTCATATAGAGTTAACAATTTTTTTAAGCAATTTATTTTATGTTTGTAATATTCAAGTACAAGTGTCTATTAATGGGCCTTGTAGGGTTAATCCAACTCTGATAAGAAGAGCAGTTGCTTGGAAAATACCAAAGGAAGGATGGGTGAAAATCAACTTTGATGGTGCTACTCGGGGGAACCCTGGGATCTTGGGATGTGGATGTGTGGCAAGAGATCACCAAGGCAACATTCTGGCCTTTAAGACCAAATGTCTTAAGGATGGCACAAACAATGTGGCTGAATGTGCAATGGCCAGTGAGGCTCTGGCTGTAGGCATCAAATTGGGAATTTGCAAAGTCCATCTTGAAGGTGACTCAGAGATAATAATAAATGACATATCTAAGGGAAAGATGGATGCTTGGTACCTTGATAAATATATAAAGTAGATTCAAGGTTTGTTACACAACTTTGAGGTCTTCAAAGTTACCCATGTATATAGAGAAGTAGATAAGGTGGCCGACATGTTGGATACCATGGGAGAAAATTCACCACGGGGACCCCAATTTAAAATTTATGAAGAGATGAGGAGTTTTGAATTTGAATAAAAAGAACAAAACACCCCAATTATATCACTTAAGTGGAAGTACAAAATAGAATCACCTAGCCTTAATTCGGATGGCACTTACATGATGGAAACACATGTGACTAATGACACTAATTAATAGACACAATCCACTGAAGGCCTTCTAGATTGTTTGAAATTTGGTTTAAAAACAAGGGAATGCGAGCTTTTTCAGTGGAATTGAGGGTAGTGAAGACATGGAGGCCAATTTTGTGCTGGAATCAGATAGCCAAATGCAAGCCTATGAAGGAAAGATAACACCAAGATGAATGAAGATTATCTTCATGTTTGAGGAGGATGATTTCATGGAAGGCCTGCAGCAGATGCTCAGAATGGAATACCTTGATTTCTAGTAGAGGCGTCACTCTAAATTCGATGTGGCATCCCTGTTCGTAGCCTTGGCATTAATGGTAGGAGAATCAAAGGAGGAGGTCTGTAGTGTGGTGGTGGAGTGTGTGGACATGCAATGGATGCTGGGTGTAGAAGACATTATCGATAGGGCGGTGTTGGGCCAAGGTCTTGAGATGGGAACTGAGCTGTGGTAGCTAATTAGTGGTGGGGACAGTTTGGTACAGCCATTAGTGGTATGGTCAGCTTTAAATCCATAGGGTTTTCACTTACCAAGAGCTAAAAAGGGCTGGAAGAAAATCATCACCTTTTTGCAAGAGAAGGTGTGGAAGGGCCAGAGAAAGAGCTTTATTAAATCAACCCCGCCAAAGAGTGTCACAGCACTAGGGAAGCCAATACACTTTCAATCTGGAAAGAAGGCTCTGAAAATGGCAGGTGCATGCAGAGGAGGAAGCTCATGAGATGACAGCCCCACTACACCCAGGTCAGTGAAGGATGATGGTGCCATACCCAACTTCTCGAGGGAGGAGGCAACACTATGGTTCAAGGATTAGTGGGCTAGCAAAGCAGGAGGATGCTGCCATTGGAATGGTTTAAGGTCTATTTTGTATGGTTGATAATGTGATTAAAACTGGTTCCCCATCATGGGCGTTAAGACCCCTTTTTGTAATGCAAAGTATATAAGCTTTTAAGTATGGGGGTTTTGGGGTAGTGAAATTATGTTTGTAAGCGGTAGCCAACCGTGAATATTGGCTTAATGATGTAATCCTGCTTTAATATCAATACAAAGAATGTTACATATCAAAAAAAAATATTCGAGTACAAGTTACTAGGTCTTTTTGAATAAGGTACTAGTCAATGTCAGGTTCAAGATCTTGTTCAGTTTTTGCCCTTGTTTTGTGATTTTTGTGTAATGTAGTGATTGCTGATATTAATGGTCCCCACAAGTGCTCTGCACTTGAGAATGTCAAATAAATGTAGGAGGTCCTAGTTGTCTTATCATTGCAAATCTATATATTTTTGTTTGTTGCAAATAATTTGGAGATATATGAATATGTTTGAAATCCATGTATCCAATGTTTGATTTTAGGATTTTATCTAAGTTTGGCTTGTTTTTAACATCCTTTGCAAGTAGAGTTTGTCCTTTTAGTTGACCCTTGCAAATTCGTATCAATATACTTGACATAATTTTTTCAATGATTATTTGTATTGTTTTGAAAAATAGATTGGTAGTGTGCAATGCAAAATCATGACTCGAGTGTAGAATCTCCCAATTTGCAATTTTTTGATACGTGAAATTTTTTGTTATGTCTTCATCTTGTGGAGAACTAAAAAATAGAGTAGGGAAGTTCATTTCTTCAGCATATCTATCCTTGAAAATTCCAAGTGGTTGATTTCCTTTGCTAGGTGCTACTTCAATAATTTTATCATTCAAGTCATAAATAGATCGAGACTCAATAAATCCATGCACAAGTGTATCAATTTGTTTTTGTAATTCATTGTTGCTTTCTATATCTTCACTATTTGAATCAGACTCAGTATATGCATTTTGCAGCTCACAATTGTGAAAATTGTCTTGCTTTATTTTTCTTTTCCAAGTTTTATCTATTATAATGTTTTCTTTTTTATATAATTGTCTTTTGCATAATAGTTTCAATGATATCATTATTTTTCTTGGGCAAACAATTCCAACTTGATAGAGATTCTTGTATTGTAGTTTTCATTTTAGTGCAACTGCAATTGCTATTGTCTCATTTATTGGTCATGGGAGCAATATTTGTATTATGGTTACATTTGTTGGAACATTAATAATTGAACCAGTTAATCCTATTTGAGATCTTTTGTGTCCCCATCGTCTGATTTGGGCAAAAGAAAGTTATGGTGAAATAATTCTTTCCTCAAGTTTAGATAGAGATGACAGAATTGGGAGAGATTTATTTCTCCTTATAAGGTTTGGCGTAGTATAGCATGGCAATTTACAATTGTGTAGCATGACTTTACAATAGCTGCAAACATTCACGTTATGATCTATTCATTTTGTGTTTGAATAATTTTGGTATGTTTATAGTTCATTTTTGTTAAGCTTTCTAAGTTTATGTTTGAAATCAAATCATTCACAGATGTAGCATTCATATTGAGGTGTATCCTTGATTGCTTGTAAATATGTTGTTATTGGATTTTTTTTTTTTGAGTTTTTTTAATTTGTTGACAATTTTTGTTCTTTGTATTGTGTTTTGTTATGTATTGTTTGTTTTATGTGTCGAAGGGATTTTGTACTTTTTGTAGTTGTTGTCTCTTGATTAGTGACATTTCAAATTATTTGGGTAGGCATATTTAGTTTTTCTTTTTTAACTTTATCATTATTGGTTTTACTATGACAAGATGAAGATCTTTGACATTTTGGTTTAGCTTGCATTTTTTTTATTGGTAGCAGTGGTTCATAATGTACACGTGTAGTAGTTGTAATAAATAATATAATGTTATATGTCTCATGTTCACTTTTGTCAATTTTGAAAATATGTACAATTTGATTAGTTGTCAAAGACCAAAAATTAATTGTGATATTTAATATCTTTGACAATGAATGCACACAAAAATTTAGTCCTTCAATTTTGCCTTTAGAATAAGGCATTGCCAATTTGATGATATAGTCTTTCCAATCAGCAATGCGTTGATTTGATTGCATTATATGTGTTTGTAAATAATGTTGAATATAATAGTTAATTTTTGAAGGATTTTCTTCAATGAAATTGTAGAAGGATTGTGCAATGTATGGGCATAGACATTGAGTATCAAATTCTCTATTCACAAATTACTGGATAGTGTAGAAAAGACTTTCACCACAATTTGTTGTTGCAAGAGTATTTCTTTGGACACCATTTATTGAAATTTGAGGTGCAATGCTTTCCCAATAGGTTTCCAATAAGGTACAAAGAGCTGATAAGTAATTTGTTGATATTGGATTGGATATGCAAGCTTGTTTTACAAATTAATGGTTCGTAATAACTAGAAATATGGTTTTCATCATGAAATAGAATAAAATATGTATGTTACTGACTATTGAAATTGAAATGTAAATATTTTTTATTAGTAGTTGTATAACCATTTGGAAAGCCATTGTATACAAAATGTGTCACCCCACAGTCCTCTTTCCGCATATGGTATAGTTGTTGATGCTGACAATCACATTTTAGCCAAATAAGTAGTCACATCTCGTATGCCATGCAAATCATGCAAGGTATCTGGATGCAACTCATATTTAAATGCTTGTAGTGCATCACTATCTTGTTGTGCTATAGACAAGTAGAAGTGATCTATGAGTCCTTTTCTCAAGTCAGTTGAACTGTAACGAAAATGAAGTAAAACTTCTAGAGTATCAAATAAACAATCTCCTACGGTGTAAGAGAAAGATTGTAGTCTAAATAAATTTGAATTTGCTAAAGCAATATCAATGTTTTGCGAGATTTCTTTTGCACATTTTATGTAACTATCAACATCGAGAATTTCAGGGTTGTGATTTGTGTGTTGATTTCACAACATTTTTTTCAATTTATGAAATAATTTTTGTTTATTTATATTTATATTGTTTTCTTGTAGTATTTGATTTCTTTGTTGAAGAATTTTTTCTGCTTTCCTTTTTGTTTTAAATGGTTGTATAATATATGTTTGATGAAGTGATTCATAGTGTATATGTATAGTTTATATTTCATATGATATAATGTTGTATGATTTCTCAATGCCTTCTCATAGTCCAAAAACTTGTTCAACTTGTGCAGAGGTTGAGCACCACAAATATATAGCATTCAATATTGTTGCCAACCTTTGTAGGCAAAAATGCTCTCCTTCTATTTGACCTTCTAAATAGGGCATTGCTAATTTAATAATATAGTCTCTCAATTAGTAATCGAGGAGTTTAGTGAAAGTAAGTTTTGTGTTATGTATTCATCTATGGAGTTGTCTATATTACTATTATTGTGTTTTCTTGCATTGCAAAGTGATTGTGAAATGTAAAGTCTTAAATAATGAATTTCAAATTCATCAGCTAATAAATTGCACATTGCAATAGAAAAACTTTCACCACAATTTGTTGTTGATACTTTTTTCTTTTCTATCCCATGTATTGCGAATTGTGGCTCGATATATGGCCAATTGGTTTCAATTGTTCGATAGAAATTGGAGAGATATTATATTGTTACATTTTTGTAACATGTACTTATTTTCTTACAAATTAATAGTTCATAGTGACCATAAAGAAGATTCTTGTCGTGAAATTAGATAGAATATGTGTGTGGCCTTTGTTTGTTAAAATGTAATTTTTTTTTTAGTTGTTGACCACAATGCAATTGATATGTTTAACCATTTGCACAACCATTGAATACAAAATGTATCACCCCAAACTCCTTGTTCTTGTTCTAGTAAAGAAGACAATGCAGATAGACATATTTTCCATAGATAGTTTGTTACATTGTCTAATCCATGCATTTATTTTAGAATAGCTGGATGCAATTCATATTGAAATACTTGCAAAGCATAGATATCATTGTGAGATAATGATGACATGAAGTAATCAACTAGACCATTTTGAAATTCACACGATGTATAACGGAAATGATGCAAAACTTTGAGACTATCAAATAAGTAATCTCCAATAATATAATAAAATGGTTGTAGTCTAAACAAGTTCTCATTCGCCAATACAGTATCAATATTTTCTATGATTTGATTTGAGTTTTTGTATAGCTATCAACATCAATAACATTTTTCATTTTCATTTAAAAAAAAACTAAATTTTCTCCTAGTATAGATACAAAATATATTGTTTTGTAAATGCAATTAATAACAGTAAGGGAAGAAAAGATTGTTCTTACTTTTATAATGCATTGTTTATTGAATAACTTGTATCATATGATTGGTTCAATTTAACAAGTATTAAGGTAAAATTAGTTCTAGTTGCACATAAAATTTAAAACAACAAAATACATGTTCTTGTAATGCACGAAACATATATCTTCTAACTACCTGTCACATTATTTGAACTTTACAAGAGCATGTATTGTAGGAAATCAAACCCCATATATTAGAAGTTGAAATAGAAAAAGCTAAGTGAAGATAACCTCAAATGATAAAGTATTAAATATATGTTGACCTATATAGAGTATAGGACAATGAGGCTTCCCTGGTTAAAGGCTACTTTGAATAGGTTAATAATAGATATGGAATAGATTTAGATTGATATAAAAAGACAAATCTGGTTGATATAAAAAGGCAAATCTATTTTATGGGTTTTCATGACATCAAGTGTATAACGTGTTTGATTTAAAGATTAGATTTAGAAAGTCATTGATTCACCCCCAAAAAATAATTTAGAATCAAATCTTCCGCAATACAAAGCCTTGCCTTTGATTCTTTAAAAGAATGAAATCAAAATCCTAATAATCTAAAATATTCAATTTGCAGTTTAATTCAGTCTTTTAAAAGCCTATGTTTATAATTGCAATAACCGTGTTTTGAGCTGACTCATGAGTCCATTCGGGCCCCTCTCAAATTGTGATAAGATTGTCAAGACTAACTATGCTATTGAAAAAGAAAGTTTTCTTTCTCCCAATTATTATCAACAAATGTTTTGAATTTTGTAGTAAGACTTTGTCTGCTATTCTACAACATATATGTAAAAAATTATATCTAATAACATTACTTGAACACCTAATAAAATTATAAAACCTTGATATTGAAATACTAGACGTGTAAACTTTCAACACAATTAAACTATCTTGGCGCAGTATAATTGGTTTTGCATACAGCTTCACAAAAACCAATCTCAGCGATTGCACTTTTAAAGTTTTACATGGAGGGAAGAGGTGGACGATGTTGGTGGTCTACACAGATATAAATAACTAGTTGTTTCGATAGTTGGCAATGAAGGGAGCCGCATGAAGACAAAGTAATTGGCTCCAAATTCTCTGAATTTGAAGGGCAGTTTGAGTTTTATCCATATTAAGATGCCTAATTGGAAAATTGTAGCAGAAATGTGTTCTGTTGCTAAATGTTCATCCGCAATTGTGATTTTCCTAGCATCAGGAGGATGAGATTACTTCCAGTGACTATTTTCAAATGTAATTAATAATTATTATCCCCTGGCATTGGGTGATAACTGAGGTATGAAAACTAGAATATATACCCAAGTGTCACATAATATTACTCAGCTTATAAGCTTCTGACTTTGGTCTGGCTAGAGTGGAGGCTCATCTTGATCAGCAAGGAAGTTTTCTTCACCCTTTATCCCTTTTACTGCACCAGTAATTTTAGCAAATGTTTTAGATTATAAAACATCACCTTCAATTTGTTTCTGAACTATAATGGCAAGGGTGTTTTTTACTATGTTTCAGTTTATGGGATTGGTAGAGAATTGTAAAGGTACATTGCCTTTGGCAATATGATGTGTGAGCTACTTTATTTTGTCTCATCTCCCTCAATATATTTTGAGCTTCTCAAGTTGACTTTCAAACTACCTTACTGATGCAGGAGCATCCTGGGTGTTGTAATCATCTAAAAATGGTCATCTAGACTATTAGCCCCTTTCTAGAATTATTTGCTAAAATCCTCAATTTCTCATTCTTGATAAAATCCTAGCTTTGTCATTTATTCGATTATTTTTGGGCTAACC
>MU225219.1:285009-305002 GCA_018584345.1 Thuja plicata | reverse complement strand
GTGCTAGATACTTTATTCTATTTGTTGATGATTATTCAAGGATGATGACTGTAATGTTTCTCAAGGAAAAATTTGATGCATTCTAGTTATTTAAATGGTACTTAGCTAAATTTGAAAAGGAAACAGGAAAACGTTTGAAATTCTTAAGATCTGACAGTGGTGGAGAGTTTATTTCTAATGAGTTCAATAGGTTCTGCAATGACAGAGGCATAAAGAGACAGATGTCTACACCTAGGACACCTCCACAAAATGGTATTGCTGAACGCAAGAACAGATCTATCATGGACTGTGCAAGAACACTAATGATGGACAAGAATGTTGCACAGAAATACTAGAAAGAAGCTATAAGTACTATAGTCTATACCCTAAATAGAGTACATGTCAAGAAAGGTACAAATGCTACACCTTATGAACTTTGGTATGGTTATGAACCTAGTGTAAAGTAATTTAAAGTATTTGGAAGAAAATGTTTTATAGTGAAGGACAATAGAAATGGAAAACTTGATGCTAAAGGTGAAGAAGGTATATTCCTTCGTTATTCAATGAAAAGAAAAGAATACAAATGTTTGAATTCTAATACTAACAAAACTGTGGAAAGTGCAAATGTTAGAATTGATGAGTTTACAGAAATGCATGAAGCTAAAAGTACACAAGAGCCTGAAAGATACAGATCATTCATATATCTGGATGAGGTAGATTCTAATACATTACATGAGCCTACTGCCGAGTAATATCCTGCACCTTCCGAGTCACAGAGTGGAGTTGCTGAGAAATAGGAAGTGAATGTCGAGCTATCTAATGGAGATGCTGAGTCTTAGAATCAACCAAAACTGAACACAAATAATGAACCTGAAGCAAGACCTGAGCCTACTGTAGTGAAATATGTGAGGAGACATCACAATTCTGATCAAATCATTGGATCAAAGGATTCTGTAGTTATGACATGAAGTAAGTTGAGAGATGGCACATGTCTGCTATGTGAATTTGAGCCCAAGACAGTGAAAGATACTTTAGAAAATGAAGATTAGATACAGGAAGTGAATGGGAAAATTGAACAAATTGAGAAGAAGAAGACTTGGACACTTGTACCAAGGCCGAAGGATAAAAATGTAATTGGTACAAAGTGGGTATTCAAGAATAAACTGAATGAACATGGAGACGTGACAAGAAACAAAGCTAGACTGGTATGCAAGGGTTATGCACAGTAGGAAGGAATTGACTACGGTGAAACATTCACCCCAGTTGCAAGATTGGAAGGAGTTAGAATATTACTTGCATATGCAGCCTATAAAGGATTCAAAGTTTATCAGATGGATGTAAAGTCTACATTTCTCAATGGTATCTTAGAAGAAGAAGTGTATATTGAGAAATTTGATGGTTTTGTTGACCTAAACAAAAGGAATATGGTTTGTAGATTGCACAAAGCACTATATGGACTGAATCAAGCGCTAAGAACATGGTATGAAAGATTGCACAATTATCTGATCAAGATTGGATTTGCAAGAACCAATGAAAACAACAACTTGTACTTGAAGATAGAGCAAAGAAAAGGTACATTATTAGCTGAAATTTTTGTAGATGACATCATATTTAGTGGAAAAGATGTGTTATGCCAAACATTTGCAACAGAGATGCAAACTGAATTTGAGATGTCTATGTTTGGTGAGATAAAATTCTTTGTTGGCTTACAAATTTATCAAATGAAGAATGGTATCTATATCACTCAATCTAAATATATCAAGGAGATATTGAAAACTTTTGGAATGGAAGAGTCCAAACCAGTGAGTACAACTGGATAGAAGCTAACAAAAGATGATGACACAAAAGAAGTGAACCAAACACTCTACAGATCAATGATTGGAAAACTACAGTATGTTGTACATAGTAGACTTGACATTGCCCTAGCTATTGGAACTGTTGCAAGGTTTTCTGCTAACCCCAAGGAAACTCACACGATGGCAGTCAAAAGGATTTTAAGATATTTGAAAGGAACTGATGGCTATGGTCTATACTACAAGAAGAATGACAAGTTTGAACTCAGAGTTTACACTGACTCTGATTGGGCTGGAAATGTCGATGATAGGAAAAGCACTACTGGTGGAGCATTTCTTTTAGGAAAAATATTGATCTCATGGACAAGCAAGAAACAGAACTGCACCTCACAATCTATAGCTGAAGCCAACTATGTGGCAGTAGTAGTCAACTGTTCTAACATTGTGTGGTTGAAGATACTACTGAAAGGTATGAAGGAAGAAATCACTGAACCGATTGTCATATATTGTGATAACATGAGTGCTATTAATATTTCTAAAAACCCTGTTATGCACTCAAAGACAAAGCACATAGCTATCAAGTATCATTACTTGAGGGAGCTAGTTCAAAATAAAGAAGTGAGACTAGATTATGTGAACACTAAAGAAAAATTAGCAGACATATTCACAAAGGCACTACCCAAGGATGCTCATGAGTATCTACAAGGTAAAATGGGGGTGATTCCCCTAACTGAGGCTAATTAAGTTTTGTATGGTACTATTGCATCAAATATTACATTCAGAATACTTGACACATTGATGAACAGTAAGTCACACTTTAGGATGCTGACTAAAGTTGTGAAGTTGGACAAGGACAGAAAAGAAGATCCGTCATAATCAAGATGACATGATCAACATGATACTGAAGATCTACATGATAAAGATATCAAAGTCTTTGGCATTGTTGTCAAAGAGGGAGAGATTAACTATAAGGAGGGAGAGATTACCTATATAGAGGAAGAAGTTACTATTGAAAACAATGAAGTGATTATCTACTTAGAGGGAGTCTATAGATGATCAAGACATAGATGATTACAGTGTGATTACAGACACATAGGGAGAAATGTTTTACAGATAAGAATCAGAATGAAGCTAAAGACATTAATGAAGATTTTTTCATATCGAGGAACACAAGTGATTTTTTGGATTGTATGGTAACTATGCTTGTTAAATCATTATTTTAATATTTTGTGTTGCCATCAATGCCAAAGAGCGAGATTTTTGGAAAGTGACAATGCAAGCAATTGTTATTTTGTCATTGATGTCAAACCTTAATTGGTGAGACTATTGTTATCTATTTGAGTACCATATCTATTGATTGATGAAGAAGATTTAACAAGAAGACCAAGTGAATGGTTGAGTTAAGACAAATAAAAGGGTACTTGATCAGTTGGCACTCTGGCAAATTAATTAGTTGTTTATCTTTCAAAGATATTTTTTTGGCTGTTTTGTGCCGAGCAAGTCTGGCTTGTGCCGAGCAAGTTTGGTTTGATGCTGAGCGAAGTTGTTTGTGATGAGCAAGTTTGTTCAGTGTCGAGCACCAGTGAAATTGCTGAGTTGAAACAGTGATTGCCGAGTGCAGATCATAGATGTTGGCCAACTTACAGTATTTGGATTAATGATGAGATTTGAGATCTCTGGCCGACTTAGTTAATTTTATTGGGACATGTAAAGTTAATTAAAGATTGATCCATGTTATTTTAATGTATTGATAGCAATAATTAATGCATGGATTCAAGATTTAATTAGAGACTACTTTGGAGAAGTAAATGTAATGTAATGATGGAATGATCCGTTGGATCTGACCTAGCCTAAGATCTACGATCTTGATTAAGCGGCAAAGATTTATCTGACCTAGACAGAGAGGTATATGATAACCCCGAGGGGTTATTCATAGAAGAGTGGATGTATGGATTGATGTACATGTGTGTATGCAACAGGATTGCATAGCTGATTTACTGATTGGCATGATCTAGCAGAGAAGGCTGAACACAGAAGTAGAAAGTTGCATGTGTGATTGCTTGATGGATTTCCAAGCAGATCAGAAGATTGAAATTACAATGCAGGCCACTCAGTAAGTTGGCATCAGAGCTGTAATTGGATCTGAATTTGTAAAGTAAGTTGTATGTATCAGATCACAACTGCTAATTACTTTGTAACCATTGTATCAGTTAAAATCCTTTAACAAGGTTGACCTAATAGTCATTTGTATAAATCCTCTAAGCAAGGTGACATTCAGGTAGAATGTTCTAAGTCCTCTAACAAGGCCACTCCTGACAGGGTGATTAAATCCTTTAACCAAGTCACACCTAACAGTGTGTTATTGTAACCTTTAACAGGGTTGGCTCCTCACAGAGCTCACTTCAGAAGAGTGAAACTTGGTAGTATGTTACTGGTGGTTTTTCCCATATTGGGTTTCCATGTTAAATACTTTTGTTAACTTGTGTGAATTCTTATGGTTTGTTTTATTGTTATGTTTCTACAAGCTAATTACATTAAACAGTAAACTGCATGATTAAGTTGTTGACATATGCTACTACTGCCGAGTAGTTTTGAAATACAGAAAGTTTTATTTGCTACATCTAGACCCGATGATAACTGATTCACCCCTCCCCTCTCAGTTATTCTAAATTCATTCTCACAATATTATTGCACTATAAAATAAATATGTATTTATTAGTTCTTATCGTAGGCTATGAACTATAGGCAACACAAATTTTTTTTAACTTGGTATTAATAACTTCCTTATTAGCAAATTAGGAATGAGTCATTTTTTATATTGGAATTTTTTTATATTAACTAAAGTATACATGCAAATTTTTTAACTGAATATTTTTAGAAAATTATTTATTTGTCATTTGATTGGCTGAAAAAATTTAGCGATATGAGTGATTTTTGTGGAAATATTTTGTACAAACTATTATCTATTTTTAAAAATTAATTAAATTTATAAATTCTCATGTTTTAAAATTTTTATTAATGTTTTATTTTTGAATTATATTAATAAGTATGTTCTAAAATATATTATTAATTTTTCATTTTTTATGAAAAAATATTTTAAAATATTTAATTTAGATTTTCAAATTTAATTATTTTCATAGAGATTTTTATGTAAAAAACCTAACTAAATTTATTTGAAAATTAAAAAAGATTGTAAATTTTTAATATTTAATTCTATTTTTTAAGTATGTTATTTATCAATCATCTTATAATATAATACTTTGGAATTGTGTTACAATTTTTAACTTACTTATAACTTACACACAATAATAAAAACTTATTTTAAAAATTATTATTATTTTTAAATATAATTTAATATTTTAAAAATAGCACTTGAAAAGTAGATATAATATTAGAGTACAATTAATTTTTTTTTAAAATATTAATATTAGCTTAACCACAATATTCTTTACAATCTAATATTAATGTTTTTTAATATTAATATTAGCTTCTTCTATTTACTATGTTTAGCATGCAAAATAAAAGTAAATTGAAAATTTTCTTATACTATATTTTTAATTTTCAAATTTGTTTGCAAAGTTCAAGTAACTCTTTTTGGCAAGAACTTAACTGCTTTGCGGCCTTGTTATTAAAGCACATTTACTTCTCCATAACTAATTAACACAAATATATTTCTCCAATTAGATAACTCTTAATGATCAAGTGGAACCCAATACAAAATTTAGAATATTTCAAAGAATATTAAGAAATTTTTTTTCATATATTTATTTTGGATTCTTTATTTTCAAATTATTCCACTGAAATGGTAAGTGATCTTTCCGGGAGAGAGTGGGAAAATGTGCTTTGCTAGGGTTTTGTGTCTGGTTTTCCTTTTCTGAGCCTTAACTGCCGCTATGTTGTACATACTATATTTACTGCAGGATGTTTTTTAGGTTTTTAATGGATCTGACTAACCGCTTCCCAACAATTGATGCTAGTGCCAGAGTTGCTACGGATGCTCATGGCGCCTCTGAACAAGCAACCTTGCAAGTTCATCCCTAAAGTATTCCATGAGGTACACCTGATATTGTCCTTCCTGTTCAAGATTTTGATTCAGCCTGTGACTGGCTTGAAAAGAATACTCTTATTGGCTATTTTTTTGGTAGAATCCCTCCTTAAAGTATGCTTCATGAATGGGTAACCAAAGCCTGGTCTCCTCACAGAGACTGGCTTGATGGCATTCAAAGCCTTACCAAAGGCTTTTTTATTTTCTATTTTTCCAACCCAACTCATGTGGAGGATATTCTCTCACATGGTCCTTGGTCTGTTAGGTCTTCTCTCTTGGTTTTTCAGTGTTGGTCACGTGATTTCTCTATTTTTGATGACAAGAAATTATGTGTTCCTGTTTGGGTTGAATTTCCTGGTTTGCCTTTGCCTTGCTTACTAGATTACCAAGCCTCTTTCTTTGGCTGGTAAATTCTAGACATGCTCTAAGGTTCTTGCTTCCATGCATGTTTATTATTCTTCATGCTGGGCTCCTTCAAAAGCTTCCTACAACAAGCTAGAAAATTTTCTTCAGGATTTCTTATGGGCCTCTAGTGTTGACCATCATGGTTTCCACAGAGTCACTTGGGAGTATTGTTGTTTTCGTAAAGCTTCAGGTGGGCTTGGCCTTCTTTCTACCCACAAGAAGGGCCTTTCTTTATGTGCCAAATGGGTCGTCAGAGCCATCACAAGAGATGAGGCCTAGAAAATTCTTCTCAAACATTGCATTTCATCTGGTTTTCCTTCTCACAAACCAGCCTGGAAGGGGATTGGGTTTCAAATCCTCCTCACCATGAAAGAGCCTATTCAGATTCAGGGTTCCTTTATTGCTAAAAGTATCTAGAAAGCCTGGGAATCCCTCAAACCTTGGCTTTGCTGGGCTGGTGATGGCCTTAGGGATGATCTATCTTTTAACCAACACAATATCTAGTGGTCTCCTCTTTTCCAGGTTCAAGTGTGTCCTCTTACCAAAACATCAGGTTGTACTGCTCTTCTCTTTCATAAGTGTGACATCCACACTCCTAAGGACATTATTTCCAAAGCTACCTTTAATATCCGCTCTTGGGAAGATATGCAAATATAGTTCTGTCTTAGTCAGACTGATCGCTCAACTTTTGACTTGCTTGTTTCTGCCATACCTCCTCAATTACTTCATAAGCTCGACATTTCTCTTCTAGGCCCTGGTGGAAAGATTGGAAGTGGTATCTGGTGACAAGCCCATCGATGGATTTTGCAATCATGTCATGGTACCTGGCAGAACATATTTCTCACGATTTGGTCTACTATCACTAAGCCAAAAATTGCTCATTTTGCTGTGTGTGTTCTCTTCCAAGGCTTACTGTTGGGTGATAGACTCAAACACATGGGAGTCCCCAACCCTAGATGTCCATTTTTTGGCCTGCTAGAGTCTTTCATGCACATTTATTGGTTCTGTAGAAGAGATCAACATTATTAGGCCTAGATTCATGATTTCTTTTGGCCTTTAAGGCCTGAGTTTTTCTCTTGGCATATGGTTCTGTTGGGAGATTCTCCCAGAATCCCCTTTAATTTTTCCTAGATATGGATTTCTTTCAGGATGGAGATTCTATTTACTTTATGGAAAGATAGAAATGCTATTTTATTTTCTCAGAGTTCTCTTGATACCAGTATATCTATGTACTCTAAAGCTTGTATCTGCAATAATGTGCTACTACAGATATGTTTAGGCTGATAAGGTGGCTCTTGAAGTGGCACATTTGTAGAAGCTCTTACAACACTGGGGCAATGCTCCCTGTACTATTACTTGCATGCCTCCAGACCCTATTTCTACTAGAAAAAATCCTCCTTGCCGCTGCCGCCACTCCTCTAGCAAGAGGTCTTTCACTCCCCATTCTCAGGCTCACCCTCGCTCTCCCAGAAGATGTGCTTGGTGGGGTCATACAGCTTCTCCATAGCAGTGGCATAGTACCTCAGGATGGGATCTGCCGCCTCTTGGTGTTTTTCTTGTTGCTAGTTCTGACAAGTTTCCTCACTTGGAGTTGGCCATTTCGCCTACTAGAGCGGAGGATGGAGAAATTGCACAATATAGAAGATAATGATGGGTGGTCACTTCCTGACCGCAACCCTAACCCCACCACTATGTGGGGTAATCTTGAAGATCATGATCCTCCCTCTGCAGCCACTACTTTGGCTGCATGAGGTTTTTTTTGATGAATAGTTGTTTTATGTGTTTCTGGCCTTGGGCCGTGTGACTCTTGCGAGGTGACTTTTTCCCCTGACCCCTTTTTTGTAAATTTGTATTGAATAATTTTTAATTAATTCTAAAGGACCTATTCATTAAAAATTATTCCACTAACTACATAAGATTCAATTATTGAAAACTACAAGTATGCATCCATTTTATATAATGTATCAAATTTGACCAAACTCCTGCCATTCATTTCTATCATCATGGTTGGTAAAGTAATGATGTCAAAAAAATAAACCAGCTAAATCAATGCTAGAAAATGCTAATTCCTCTCTAAAATCTTTGTCCTTGGTAACAATTTACTTCAAGATTTAACTCATTCTTCTCTAAACAACAAAAATATAATGTTGTGGCATATTCAAGAGTCCACCTTAGGAATTCCACCAGGCTACCTTGAATATAACTAAAACCCCCTAGTGAGCACCTTACATTTTGATAGCTGTTATGAATGAAACAAATTTCTTGTTGGAAAGGATGATGTGTGGATTAGGGAGGCATCTTAACACAATAAAAAATAGCTCAGTAAATATTCTCATACATCTTGTGGAGAGCCAGGAGTTGACTAGAGAGCTGAGAGTCAATTCTTAGGCACCTACAATAGATGGCTGATGGAATCCCCATATTTCCTCAGTAACGACATATTACCTGGTTTACTTGGATAGTTGATGGACTCCCCAAATTTCTTCTAGATCAATCATGGCTTTCCCTGCATAGTTTGAAGGTATGAATTTAATATTGATGTTAATGAAAGATAGAGATTCTAAATAAAAAGAATAAGAGAGACATAACACATACATACAAAGAAAACATAGATCTATAGTGGTTCATTCAAAATGACTACATCCACTCTACAAGTAAGGAAATCACCTTTATTCAAACTTTTACAACATACAAAAATTCAAAGCAACTCTATTACATATTACCTCTTTGCAAGAAGTAATGCCAAACTAATATCACTGGCTATCATAGAAAGAATAGAGGGAATAAGAATCAATTCAAAAAGATGAACCCAACAATCATTG
This sequence comes from Thuja plicata, assembly GCA_018584345.1. NCBI lineage: Eukaryota > Viridiplantae > Streptophyta > Pinopsida > Cupressales > Cupressaceae > Thuja > Thuja plicata. Next base: position 295,958 of record MU225219.1, on the reverse strand, counting down.
GTTACTTGATGATTGGGCTTCAGGATTTGTCAGAACCATTACAATCTCCCATTTGAAGTCCAGTCAATCCTACAAGAAGAGATGCATAGTGATATCTCCACTTGTATCTTATGGTTATTTCATCACAATGCTGAGAGAAGCTCTACAAAATTCAAACTTAGGATAGCTGAGGGCTATGTGATGACACTCTCCTACATGTGTTCTAGGATTCCTGTCATTTAGCCTTGTGGTTTGCCTTTGGTATCTTTTGTTATTCTTGTTGTATACCCTTATGAATTCCCTATGTTATTTTTTGGTTTGGATGTTCCTTTTTGTGCTACCTTGGATGTATTGCTTGTGTGGTGTTGGGCCTTGTGTTATCTCCTAGCTGAGAAGAGTGGGCCTCAGGGTTCCACGTCGTTGGGTGGAAAATATTTTACCATAAAGTTTTCAAAGTTGATCGTGAGCTTCTTGGGTGACCTTGCATCTTCTCAAAAATTCCATGTTCCATGTAGCTCCAGATGAAATTACTATGATTCATTTTATCTTATTATGTAGCTTCATGTTGATGTATTGATATAAAATTATTTATATCATCATATTGATGTTTTTATGTAGTATTGTAATCTCCTTGAGGAGGTCAATGTAGAATGTATATGTGAATGAATTGTAGTGATTACTTGTAATTGGTAAATGTAATCATGTGTTTCTAACTACTTGTAATGTAATGCAAGAAGTGGATAAAGATGTTTGACCTTGAACATATCATGTGATTATATGTTATCTAGTTGTGATGTTTAAATGAATTCATTCATATTGTAAAATCATTCATAGTTTCATGGTGGCCTTAATGTATTAGTCATATATTTTATGCATTTTTAGTAGAAACGTCAGGGAACCTAAGAGTACCTTTCTATCTAATTAATATTTAGTATTGATGTTTGCATTTAATGTATCTTGTGTCATTGATGAGTTAATGATATATGTAATTATAATTGTAATATTATTTGTACCCTTGGTTTCAATAAAATATTATTTCCTTTACTTTAGGATATTGAGTTGTCCTCTTAGGTTCCCTAGCGGGGGTATTACTATATGTGTGCGGGTGGGTGCGCGCGTGTGCATGCACGCGTGCACACACACACACTCACACACACACACACACACACACAGATAGACACACATATGTGTATATATATAAAAATAAATAAATGTGTGTGTGTCTATATATGTGTGTGTGTGTGTGTGTACACAAATACATAAATACATACATACATACATACACACACACACAAACCCATACAAAAATAGATATAGATATAGATATAGATATAGATAGATAGATAGATAGATAGATAGATCCATAAATTTGAAAAATAGTTTATGTTTATATGTTTATATGTACACACACACACACGCACACACACACACACACACACACACACACACACACACACACACACACACACACACACACACACACACACACACACACACACACACACATNCACACACACACACACACACACACACACACACACACACACACACACACACACACACACACACACACACACACACACACACACACACACTTGTAATAAATGCTGAGAAATTGGTGTACAATTGAAAATGTCAATGACTTAATTGATATAAAATAATAATCTAAAATGAGAAACCATTGTAAATGGCTAAACTATGACAAATTTATGCATGAAGAATGAAGTCAATGGTAATATTTAATGTTGCATGCCATTCTAAGGATTTTAACTACTTTTTATGACGAATAAGGATATAAACAATAATATTTTGATTTATTTATTTACAAGTTTACATCTTTGAGCACATATATTTTAATATGTCAAATTGTTCTGATTAATTCAAGCGGGAAATGATGTGAACCCAATATTAAAGTAACACCAAGTCTAATAGAAGGAACCCAAGGAATTCAAAAGAAGTTAATTCAACCTACTAACTAAGACAAAGAAGGAAACAACTACCAATATAACCACGAAACAAAAAACCAACACATACGACCAACCGAGAAGAAATTACATAGGGGACATAGGAACCCCTTTCTAGTCCTTGTTCAATTCCTTTACCTTGTCTAGGAAAGAAGCCCTCTTGGGAGGCTGAATGATAGGAACATTAATAGAAGTCCCATCATTACCTTTGAATGTCACTTGGAGGCTTTCCTCCCTTTTCCTATGCTTAGACTTCTTTTCTTCAAGCTCCACCTTTAAAGAGTTGAGGGTTCAATAATGGTGATTTCCATCATCTTCTTTCTATAAGTATCCAAGTTGTGAATTTTCTTGTTAAGGTAAGATTGGTTGGCCTTTAGATTTACCAAAGCATTGACCATACCATTCTTCTCCTCCTCAGTCAAAGTCTAGGACTTAATATCTTTAATTTGTTCCTCGTTTACCTTTCAATTATTGAGATTTTGGGAAAAATTATCTGCCGCACCACACATGTTCTCATCCCCCTTGCCATGGGTATAGTCACCTACCCTCTTCTCTTCCTTAGAAATAGATTCCAATTTTTTTACCTTTTTTGGCTAAGTGTAATTTTATAATGAGCCATTTAGTGACTGGATTCTACCTATTATACAACATGCACATTTCATCCACCTTTTTTCCATCAATATCAAGATGATAGTGATCCTCTATAGAGGTATTATTCACCACCTTGGGAGGGGTAATATTTTGAGGGATGGTAGGATCTTCTAGGTAACCATGGGGAGCCAAAAAAGGGGAATCTAAGGGTTAATAGACTGGAAGGGGGAATTGCTAGAAGAATTTTCTAGAGTCCAATCCAACTCAGTCGACCATGATGAAGAACAATCCTCTAACACAATCACAGTGATATCCTTGGGGTACTCTAAACTAAGGGCCTTTTATTTATCTTTCCTTAGGGGGTTAACTCTGTTGGACTAGGAAGAACGAGGGAGTTTGGTCATAGGGCAAACATGGGTTAACTTAGGGTTGTTTAATTCCACAATTATAAATGAGCCAGGGCTTTGTGGAAGTTATAGAGGTAGGTAATAAGAACTTAATGAAGGGGAAAACCAAATTTTATTTTCACTTTGGACATAGACTGAGATAAAGAAGATAAAATCCAGAACATGAACTTAAATTTAACATCATGGTAGAAATTGTTTAGCATAGGGAAGAGGTGAGAATGTAAACTCTTAAATCTACCTTCTAGGGTTATGAATTTGATGAGCATTGTAGAAATGTCAAATTTTTATGAAGGATTAATAAATGATATATAAAAGAAACTAAATGTGGGAATTATCCACTCTATATAGGCACACATGATAAATATTTATATTTCATATAGTACTCATAAGCCAAATCATTAGGCCACCCTTAACAGTGAATGAAAAGGGAATCTTTAACTAATAAAATATTAAGAAATGATAACCTAATTAAGAGGGGATTCAATTTACCTAATAGATGTGTGATTTGTCACTAAGAAGAAGAATCTATTCATCATATTTTACTCAAGTACAATTTTTCTTAGGAATTATGCAAAATGGTGTTAATAAAACTTGAGATCTCATGGGTAGGGAATAGTAATATTCAATAGGTGGTCTCTAAATAGAGAGGACCCACTCATAACCCTCTATTTAGAAAAATTTAGAGGTAGATCCCCCCATTCAGAATGGATTTTATGGAGAGAAAGGAACAATAATATTTTTAGCAGTATGGAGAACTCAATGGAGGAAGTCTTTAAAACCCTCTGTAAATTGGTTATAAAGGAGAATATATTTTTTATTACATAGAAATGCCCATCATATCTCATGGGGAAATATTTTATACATTCACTAGAAATTTGAATGGACAGATTAATAACTAGGTGGAATAGATAAAAATTCTATTAGGAATTGATATTTCCCTGTACCTTGGTGTAAAGGTTTTGGAATTAGAAGGAGATAGAAAACTGATTGTTGATGCTATCAAAGACCTAAAAAAAGATAAATGGTCCATAGAAGAAAATATGGGGGACATTTAGAAACTATTTCTTGGGCTTGATCTAGATTTTTAATTAATCATTCCTTTAGAGAGGGTAATATGGTAGCTGACACTATGAATGTAATTAGTAATAAAATTGAAGGTATCAAATGTTAGAGAATTATTGAGCGCATCTCACCTCATGTAAGAAATCTTATAGAGGGAGAGAGTAAAATAAACAATCTTAAGAATGGGGATTAAAATAGGTGGTTATGGAATACCTTGTTTTGTACATATTTTTTTGATGAACAGGGTAACAAAGACAACATTTCAAAAAAATGAAGTGAGTAAAGGACAATGATATTAGGAGTTTTAAAATGATGACAAGAGAAAAAGAAATGGAGGATTGGTACAATTATGGGGCAAAGTCTTTATGTGATAAGATCAGGTAGCATATTTGGGAAGGAAGGAGCCATATAATCATTACACAAGGTGTCAAAATGATGAGATGACATCATTATGAGATGAAAATGAAAACAAACATTAAAGTTTTATTCAATGAGAAAATTTTATGCAAGATATAGAAATCTATCCCAACTCAATTTTTGCGTGGAAAGGTATTGTTCACATGAGAGGGATATTATGAGAAGGACTATTAGTAATAATAACATAATTAGAATGCATTATAATGATTTCTTTAGACCTTATGGAAAGACATGTTGTCAATTAATGTCAAAACACTTAGTCATTCAGTATTACCCGAGTGATCAATATTTACCAAGTGATCAGTATTGCTCGAGTGACCAACATCGCCTAAGTGATTAGTATTGCCTGAGTAATCAACATTGCCCAAATAATCAATGTGATCCAACTGATTAGAATATTTCCCTAGTACCAGTTTATCACCTGAGTAGACTTCTGGAGCCGAGTGACAGTATTGGGCCGACTTTGCATATATTGTTTTATATCATTATGTCTAATGGAAGCTGACTTATGAAGTTATTTTGGATTATATATATATATATATATAAGACATTTTGTTTATCCAAAATATGTAGTAGAAGTGTATATATGTGAATATGAAGTTGCATATTGATTAGAAGATTGCAGAAGTATAAAGTACAACAAAGACTCATCCATCATAGTCATGTGATTAGTTATAAATCAAAGGATCTTATTCAGAAAATTAGAGTTACCTAAGTAGATCATCTACTCATTCATTCTAATAGGTGCATCAACAAAATCATCTAACCAGGTGGACCTAACAATCCTTTGTAAATCTCCTAATAGAGTAGCATTACTTTATTGTATTATATAAAATCCTTTAATAAGGTGGAATTCATAGTCCTTATTGCTCCTAAGAGGGAAAACCATCAGAAGTGGTCAATATAAGCTCTAAAAGGATAAATTTATATTGCAGTACTAAATATTGTGGGTACCATCCCCACCCTAGTTTTACTTTCTATTTGGAAGGTTTCTAGGTAACCAAATCTTGTGTTATGTGTTATGAATGATTATTTATTTTCTATGCATGCAATTAGATTAGATGATCTAATTGAGGTTAAAGAAGAATAAGTTTTATTGGTTCTTGACTCACCCCCCCCTCTCAGTCACATTGCATATAATATATTTCCAACAATTGGTATCAGAGCTAAAGGTTCTCTCTACAAAAGTTTAATAGCTTAAGCAAAGATCAGAGGCAATGGAAATATACAGACTAGAGAAAGCCATTGAAAATGAAAAGATAGATCTACAAATGTCCATGGATCAAATCAAGAAACTCAAAGAGAAGCTCTCTCTTTCCCTGAAAAGATGAACAGATTTAGTAGTACAAATGAATTAAAAGAATTACATAGAAGAAAAAATTGAAGATTTTTGCAAAGACATAAGTTCTAAAGAAGCTGAAGCAGCCATTGAAGACTTGCTTGTAAAGAATCTCAATCTACATGAAGAAGTCAGAAAGTTGAAAAGAGAACAAGAAATTCATTCAGTCAGATTATATGAAGTCATAGAATAAAAGAATCAAGTAGAAGATGACATAAATTTGGCACAAGAAGATAAGAGATTATTGAGTACAAGATTAGATGAAAAATAAAGTGAAATCCATCATTTGTCACTTTAGCAAGCAGATTTGGCAAGACAACTCAATAATACAAATAAAGAAGTTATCAACCTAAAGACATAAAATGAAAGACTACAAAATGATCTCAACACTGAAAGGAAAACCAATGAAAGTATGATGAATTCGCAAGGTAGTATAGATCAGTCAACAAAAAATAGACATCATGGACAAACTAGACTAGGTTGTACTGAACAAGGTGAATCCTCAAAGAAAGGAGCTCAAAAGAACATGCAACCTACTTGTAACCACTGTGGTAAGTTAGGGAATACATCAAATAAATGTTGGAGCAATGGAAAATCAAAGTTTAATGGAAAATGCTACAGTAATTGCAACAAGCATGGACATAGAGAAAGTGAATGCACTGAAAAAACTATGTTTGAAGGAAAATGTTTCAAATGTAACAAACAAGGTCATAGATCTTTCGAGTGCAGAACTAAGAAATGGAACCCTAATGAACAACTAGCTAAAGCAATTTTTGGTTGGGATTACAGCACATGGTACAAATGTTGTCATTGTGGAGAGTATGGACACATTGGTGCAAATTTTACAAAGACTCACCTCTGAAGAAGAAATCCTACAAAGAGATGTTATGTATGTAATCAACTCAATCATCTAAGCAAGAATTGCATGAATAGAGAAAAAGTGGATACTAGTTTTGAGAAAGGCAAAGAAAAGTTATCAGAAATCATAACTCAAATGAATAAACAATGGGTAAGGAAATTCTCTGAAAGTTCAGACCAAAACAATGAAGGATCAAATGGCACCCATGATAGTGAGTTGGGTGAATCTACCATCACAAAATAGAGATGCAAGGAGATGACTGGAACTATGCATTCAAGCCATCATATATCAGTTCCTGATGTGCTAGCAAGTCCAAATCTACATATTGGTGCATTAGGACATATTGTGGTGCTAACCAAGTTAGGATCTTAGTTGCACCTGAGCTACTCTAGCTTAACCGAGTTGAGTCAGGTTTTATAAGAATTGGAAAGTTAGTTTTCCCCAAGCTTCCAAGTAAGCCTGGGAGAACTAATCGAGCTATGCCAGCTACTATGTACAGAGCATTTAATACTTAAAATAGTAAAAACTCTTATAAACGATGAATTGAAAAGGTTATTGTTTACAAAGCTTCCAGTTTGCATAGCAATTCAGAGCCCTTAGTGATTCATAGTGAATTTGTGTTTGAAAGCAAAGTTTGATCAAATTCTCTGAGCGATATGACATCCAAATCTAGTAGAAAAGTTAAGAAAGGATCTAAGATGTTGGTAAGAAATGTTGTTTGTAACCCTCTAGAGTTTAAGCTTCATCTAGCAGTAGTAGAGGAAATAGATCCACTGGGAGCTCATTCCCTTATTCCTCCAAGGGTATTACTAGTTAATGACATTTGAAGCTTCTATCATTGTAACATCCAGGAGCTTGGAAAAATTGAGATGAATCAAGTGTATGAGAAATTGTGTGTAGGTGTGAATCTGAAGCCCAAGAACAACCATCTTGAGGTTAAAGGTTTAACCCACATCTTGTACATGCCGAAGAATTTCCAAATCAAATGGATAAAAAAATTTCTTAGCCGCATTCATGACATGAAAATATGGTTGGAACAGCCTGTGAAGATCACAAAGACAATGATACACCAAATAATGGGGTATCCCATGCTCGACAAAGCTAAAGCTACCAAAACCCTAACCAAAGATAAGCTAGCTAAGTTAACTCTTGCCAAGTGGGATGGAAGAGGCATGCGACTTAATAGAGTTACTAACATGGAATTGAAGTTTGGAATTCATGTGATAGCTCACAAGATATATAGTTCCATCAAACCAAATAGTGTACCATGTGAAGCTGTGGACTTAGCATACAAGGTGGTAAAGAACAATATGGTATTTGATCTAGCCAAGTTACAACTCATCTAGATAAGAAAGAATATGGAAAGCATTCGGGCATCCAAGACAAATCCATGTATGTTCGATTGTCTTATGGTCTACATATTATTTTATGTTCATAAATGCTTTCCTTCCAATGGCACAATAGTATGGAAGAAGGACAGACCTATTATATATCAGATAAATGAATTCATATCTGAATTAGGAGATAATTTTGAGAACATCATGGATGGATATTTTGAGAATTTTAGATAGAAAATGCAGAGTAGATACAAAATTCCTAAACAACTAGTTGAAGATTATAAGGATAATATTTGTTTCCTAGTTGACTATGATAAGCTATACATTCAGGAAATCAAGCCTAGGGTTGCATGGGTGAAACCTCTTGCATATGAGGTTAACATTGATGATACCAAGAACATCATTGAGGCTTTTGTGAATGAGACTGTCAATCCCAAGGCACCATACTTTGGTACCTATGAAGAAGAAAAAAGTAGGATATCTATAGAGATTGAGATCTCTAAAATTCTGAAAAGAGGAAAGAAAAGGATGGAATAGTTTGGAAAGAAGTATGGCAAGACTTCAGAATCTCCTTCTATCACTGAGAGTAAAAAGGATATAATTAAGATAGAAGATGATATATTTGAAGAGGAAGAGGAAGAGGTAGAAGTAGAGCCTCTTAAGAAGAAAAAGAGGCTAGCTCTCAAGAGAACACCTAAGGCCCTTACACCTATCTTCACTACCAGAAAACCAAGGAGATCAAGAAGGAGACTTGTATTGCATAAAGATGATGATGATGATGATGAAGAAGAAGCTGATATAGTTGTCTTCAAGAAACCACCACCTACACTTGAGTAGAAGATTGAAGATCTAAAAGGAGGCAGTGGTGTGAGTTCTCTTAAGTCATTGAATTATGCTTTAAGGACTGAGGAGGAACAAAAGAAGATTGAGGAAGCAGTTGTGGAGAAAATGGCTAAATGGAAATATGACCCTTTTGAGTTGAAGAGCCATATGACTAAAGATCTGTTCAAAGAAGTATCTATTCCCAGGTTCAATGCAGTCCAAATTGGAAAATACATAAGGGAACAGACCCTAAGGGAAAGCATGCCTACTATGAAAAAAAAGAAATAAAAGAGGCAATGACCAAATATGAAAACAATCACACTCCGAGATTTAGGACTTTCCAAATAATGAACAAAAAGATATAAGATGTAGTGCAACATGCCACAACAATGTGGAAATCCATATTTGAAGTCAAGGAAGATGATAAGGCAAATGCATAGAGCATAGATCCTCTTGAATAGATCAATGATGATACATTAATTGAGGTACAAAAAATTGAAGAGTCTAATGTGAAGTAGATAGCAGTAGAAGTGATGACATCCTTGCCCCATTCACCTATCTAAAATATATTGTCTCCGAGCAAGGATAAGGTTACATAATCCAAATCTAAACTAATAGGAACCAAACAACATGCTCCACCTATTACTGGGCCAAGTACAACCGAGTCATAGATGGACAAGGTAAATGTTTTTTCAGCCAGTATTGATTCAACAATTGGTACAGTAAAGGTCAATGACCTAATTCACTTGAATATTGAGGTATAAGATGAGGATGGAAATGGTAAGGAAATTTTTTCTTCACCCAATCCCAAGATCAAAGGTAAGGAGAAGGAAGTGAATACTGATGAGATTGATCTTGAAGAAGACATTGTGATTCCAAATTGGGATCTTTCCAACTTTTTTGTAGAGCAAATGGATATACTTGGAGAGCTATGGAAGAAAAGAGAAATCCAAAAGAAGATCTAAGAAGAGAAAAATAGGAAAAAAGTGCTTGAAGATATAAAAGGCATATTCCAAGATGCACTATAGACTAAAGTCAATGAGAATGACTCCATTATGGACCAACTTGTTGACTTAGTCCATAAGTTTAATACAAACTTAAATGGTCAAGAGAAGCTACTTGAGAAAGCATAAAGAAAGTTTGAAAACAAGGTTCTAGAGAATGTTGCAAAGAAGATTGTAATTGACCAGGTGCAACTAACCAATGTTATTAGCACTATAGAAACCACTGTGCCAAATGTAGTATCATTATTTGTAAAGTTGAGTGATACTTATAACTTTACTATGGAGAAAAAGAATAAGTTAGTAAAGATTGATGCAGATCTGAAGGAAAGTGCAAATAAGTTGGCACTTGATCTGAGCACAAGCTCGGAAATTTTTTTGAAGATCAAATATCTGACTGATCTACGGGCTAAGTTACTAAGAGAAGAAGCAAGGAATATAGAGTCTCTTTCATCCATCTAGAGCCAACTCCTACCACACATTGATGCAATGTAGAAACACATCACACATGCCAAGAAACTCATTCATGACAATAATTTCCTAGTTGGATAACTTATGATAGAGTTGTCAGTTGAGATACACATAGAATTACACATCATGAAGGTGCTACAAGAGAATTGGGACAACACTCTGTCTCAAATTTTGAAGGTACATTGTGATTTCCTATCCTACTTTGGAATTACCTTGTAGATATAGTTTGGCATTTTTGTCAAAAATAAGGGGGAAAGGTCATTGTATATACACTGAGGAAATACATGTACAATTGAGTAGAGAAAAAGATATACATTACAAAAACAATATGGAAAAAAAAAAAGAGAGTTAGTTGGACCCGAGCAACAAAGCAGGTGTCAAAACCTGAGAAGATGGTAAGGGGGAGTTTTGAACTATCAAATTCATAGTACAATGATAAGTGTTTTTGTCACTAATGCCAAAGGGGGAGATTGTAGACCTTATGGAAAGACATGTTGTCAATTAGTGTCAAAACACTTAGTCATTCAGTATTTTTGGAGTGATCAGTATTGATCGAGTGATCAGTATTACCCAAGTGATCATTATTACCCAAGTGACACACATCACCCGAGTGATTAGTATTTACCAAGTAACTAGCATTTCTTGAATGATCAGTGTGACCAGAGTGATCAACATATTTCCTGAATATCAGTTTATCACC
>MU225219.1:242531-280733 GCA_018584345.1 Thuja plicata | reverse complement strand
ATATATATAAAGGGATTTTTTTGCAAAGCTAAATAGAGATATTTATATAAAGAAATATATTTGTAGATAGATAAATATATATGTATGAAGAGACATACATATATCTTTATGTATCTAGATATATAAATCTATATATATTAATAAAGTAACAAGTTTATTTACAAAATAAAACTATGCATGTGAGATGCAAATAATAAAATTAAATAGCAACTAATGTAAATTTTAAGTTCACATATGTAAAATAAATTGTGACTTATCTCTTCTTTCTAATATAGCCTACATATAAATTTTTTTTTTTTTGAAAACAAATGACAAGAATATCACATTTCTTCTAAAAGAAACTCTTCAAGGAATATATATAAACAATGCATGAAGGTTCCATTGTTCAAATAAAATGCTCTTATAGGTATTAAACTACTGAAAGAAAATAACTTTTAACTCTAATGTTTCTCCTTTCAAATCACATAGTAAGATACCTATCATTTTCACTTTTGAAGAAGCTTAATTTAAGCAAATGCAAGATTCATTAAACCAAATCTATAGAACTAAAAGTATTTCTTATGAAACAGTATTAAAATTTTTTAGCCACATGGCTTTTATATGCATAACTAGCAAAGAAACAACATTTCCTTTCTTCTTGTCCCAAGCTTTAACTTCATTTTGATGGTGAACAAGGACTCCCACAAATCTGCAACAAAGAGGAATTTAAATAGACCATGGGAGCTCACCTCCCATCCTAGGTCTCTATGAGACCATCCCCGAGCTAGGGGAAATAATAGTGTATTGGGTGACACACATGCACACACAAAAATCAGTAACATTGCATTTCAACAAAGACACCCTACCAAGCTTATTTCACATTGGGTCACCTTTGGACCCATATAAGGGTTGAAGGTTGAAAATGAACCAATTAGGAGATGCCATAAAAAATACTTGCTAAATATACATATGCCTTCGCAAGGCTCTCAAAATGAAACCAAAATCTCATTCTTACCACACAACTTTCTCCCCTTATCACCCCCAAATGATAGAGCAAAACAATGGCACATGGAGCCCATACTTACATGCTTTATCTCTCTTCTCATTGAGAAGAGATTCTACACTAAGAGGTATTTCCAAGACCCTTCACCCATAAGGCTCTCTACCCTCCCAAGGGTGAGCCTAGCCTTTCACACCCCAAACATCATACAAGGAAAGAAAATGAAGAAAATGGGATGAAATGCACAACATAAGACTCATACATACAATAACAAGAAAACAAGGAAACTCATGGAATCCACAACACAACACTAAGCTACAAAATGATATCAAATCTACCAAGAGAAATGTTGCAATGATGGAAATGCATAACATAAGAGATTTATTTTGTTTTGAGAGCACCAACCTTACGCCAAGCTAATGGAAAAATGAGATGAAGTTGAGCCTTTTCCCTTCCTTAAGCTTTTCCTCTCCGTAGTCAAATCTCCAAGTCCCACTAACTCAACTAGCAGTCTCCAAGTTTAGAGAGTGGGCAAGAAACCCAAAATTTCCTCCAAACTCTCACTAAAAGGGCTCTCTCATGAACTCCCCACCTACTAATCATAATGAGAGATGACTTGGGTCATTTTTTTCATCCACCTTGTCTCCTCTCATAAATGAAAGGAAGACCAAAGTTGTGGAGAAGATGGTGGTCATGTCTTTCTTCCATTTTCGCCACTCTAGAAAAATGGTACTTTAGGAGGTCCATAAATGAGATTTTGACAACCAAATGGCTAAAAATTAACTCCTAACACATTTTACACCTATAGGGCTAGCTAATTTTAACCCTAACTACCCTCTTGGGCTCATTCTAACCCCTATAAAACCCACTAAGAGTTAATGAAATTATCTGATGGGACAAAAGGTTTGACTCCAAAAACAAGTAAACCTACATGGGTACACTACATGGTGACTCTAGGGTAAGTGTCTAATCTCCCTTAACTCCCATGGGCATGCCAACCCACTTGCACAAGTGTCAATTGAGACCAAAGAAATACATCACAATTACACAATAGTTGGCATGCCTAGTTGGAATTACACAATGAACATATTACAATAACATACATGCATATTCATAATTACAAAATAAATCACTAAACATCGAGGTTATATCTCTCTATAGAGTTAACCTTGGCTCTTTACTAAATTTCACATAAATCCAATCTTATTTCCCCGACTTGAATCCATGGTCTATTCACCTGCACACTCGATCAAAACATCAATAGTCCAAGGAAGAAATCATATATATAGAAATAATAACAATTTGATGTATTTGAATAGTCATGAATTTGAAAGACATTATTTCTATAATTAGGTTATCCATAAGTATATACAAGATCATTCTCAAAATCCTTTAATCACCTCTCCTTTAACATTTACAATTAACTATAAAAGATCATTTACATAATTTCAAATCTTTAGTACACATTCATTTACCACATAACATAATTGAGATTCCAAAACATAGAATTCATAATCCAAATCCTTCTACTGTATCATAACATCAAGATCATTGTATCATAAGCATATAAAATTAAATCCTAGCATCATCAAAATAAACATCATAACATAATTTCCAATGTTATGAAATCACTATATCCAAAAACTCAATGTATCAAAATAATGTACCATCCTAGTAACCAAAATATGTAAATATTAGCTGTGCTATTATGGGCCAGGGTAGGACCTCACATCCTCCCCCTAGGCATGAACTTCCTCCTATAGTTCATCAAAAATATGGGGGTACTCATTTCTCATATGTGTTGTGTCCTCCCATGATGCTGTGACCTCATCATAACAATCCCACTGGACCTAACCTGGTCTAGCTCTCTGCCTCAAAGGGCCAACATCTATTGAGCCAAAATGAGAATGAGCTCCAAAGCTAGTTTCCCATCTGACTCTACCTATAAGGTATCCCAATCAATAATATGAGGCTCATCACAAATATATTTTTGCAACACTGAAACATAAAACACATCGTGGATGCGCGACATGCCAGGTGGCAAGGCTAGACGATAAGCAACTGGACCTACTCTCTCTAGAATCTCAAAAGGTCCTACAAATTGATGTGCAAGCTTAGATCCCTTTCCAAAATGAATTGGACTCTTATGCAGGTGCAATATCAAAAAGACCCTATCTCCAACCATATACTCTCTATCAACTCTCTTCACATCTACATATTTCTTCTTCTTATCTTGAGCCTCTCTAAGACAGTGTCTAATCAAATCTACCCATTGCTCCATATCCCGGACAAAGTCTGGCCCAATGGATACTCTATCCTCAACTCTATCCCAACTCAATGGTGTCCTACATGGCCTACCATATAACGCCTGATAAGTAGGCATACCTAGTGATGTGTGATGCCTATTATTGTAGGAAAACTCCACTAAGTGTAGGTACTCATCCCATTGGGACTGATGGTCCATCACATACATACATAACATATCCTCCAATACCTGGTTGACCCTCTCTATCTATCCATCAGTCTCAGGGTGATAGACTGTACTAAAATTGAGCTTGGTGCCCAATGATGTCCATAACTCTCTCCAAAATGATGATGTGAAGAGGGAATCTTGATCAAATATAATCATACAAGGAATGGAATGGTGTCTGACAATGTCTCACAAGAATACCTATGCTACTATAGGTGTTGTGAAGGTAGTACAAATAGGTGAAAAGTGGGCAACTTTGGTCAACATATCAACCATCACCATGATGGCATCATGGCAGCGAGAGGCATAGAGAGACCAACACTAAATTCCATGGAAATAGTATCCCACTTCCACTTGGGTATCTCATGTGGCTAAAGAAGCCCACTCGGGTGGTTGTGCTCTACCTTAACCTGCTGACACTCAAGACATCTAGCCATAATCCTAGAAATATGAAATCTCATACCTGGCCAATGATAGAGTTGTCTCAGATCTGCATGCAACTTCTTAATCCTGGGGTACACTAGATATGACTCTCTATGAGCCTCAAGTATAATGAAATCACACAACCCATGAGAAGTATGGAGATAAATGTGGTCCTTATGGTGAAGAAGTGCATTAGATTCTAAGGAATAACCGTCATATTTCCCCTTAAGGGGTCTCTAGGATCAAAACAACCGACAATGCTCTGATTAAAACTCATCCTCACGCAAGTGCTGAAGTATACGATCCCTCAAATTAGTGCCAGTAGTCATGGAAGAAATCTCATGTCTTCTCCTACTCAAAGCATCTGATACAACATTCTCTTTCTCCTTGATGTAGTGGACATCAAAATCATACTCACAAAGGAATTCCATCCACCTCCTCTATCATGCATTAAGATTCGGCTCGGTAAAGATGTACTAAAGACTCTGATGATCATTTACCACATAACATAATTGAGATTCCAAAACATAGAATTCGTAATCCAAATCATTCTACTATATCATAACATAAATATCATTGTATCATAAGCATATAAAATTAAATCCTAGCATCATCAAAATAAACGTCATCACATAATATCCAATGTTATGAAATCACTATCCAAAAATTCAATGTATCAAAATAATGTACCATCCTGGTAACCAAAATATGTAAATAGCAGTTGTGCTATGTGTTACCCTAAATTTGTACATGTAGGATGATCATCATAAACAATTAAAAAATTGCATAAAGGTACACATCTTTAACATTATTGTTCATTTAATGAAGATGAAATACATTGCTATTGCATTCATATTATCAGTTACATTATAGTCTAAGTATTGATCATATTCCAATTTTCAAATTCATAATTGATCATTACATTGTACATTCAAACTAAATGTAATAAATAAATGTTATTTCTATTTTTCATCTTTCATATTGGAACTTAGAGGAAATGGTAGAAAGGAAAGCATGATAGAAGCATGCATAGGGGTCCATGCATTACCTTCTAAAAGTTGACTTTTTGATATGGAGCTGGTTGTCTGAACTTTGTCCAAGTCTTCATGTCTTTGTCATAGTCCATCATGTCCTACATCAAGGTCTCAGGGTCCTATCCCACATCATGGAAAGAAAAGGTGTTAGATCTATTAGTAATAACTGAGTGTGGGGGTGGGGGGGGTGAATCAGTAGCCTCAAAAATTAATCCTTAAATCAACCCTTAAAACTTATTACCACTTTTAAGCCTTTGGTTATACTCAGTCCTACAAGATGAATGCCTTGAAATACTTATAACACCTTTATACTTGTTGAAATGCTTTGTAAATATCTCTTCTGTATGTTTACCGATAAGCAGTCTTTTATTTATCGAAACATAGTAAACAACTAGAGTATATCGATCAATCCAAAATTGCATAAATAAAATGTAAAATAGTTTAGTAAAGAAACATAAACACATGACACATGGATTTTTAACATGGAAACCCAGTTAAGGGAAAAACCACTGGGACCGGTACCCCAATTTTTCACTCTTCTAAAGTGAGCTCGGTTAAGAGCCAACCCTGTTAAAGGTTACAAACATACTGTTAGGTGTGACCTTGTTACATGATTTAAAAGATAGTTTGTCACCTATTATCTAGCATCTAATGCTACCATCCTTGATCAAACACTCACTTAGCCTGTCAATAGGTATCGGGCATATCCAATGCTACTTTCTATGATCAAACTTTTTGATACTGCTTGGGATGTATCTCAATTGTAGAAGACTTTTAAGTCCTACTTGGTTAAGAGACTTGATGCTTCAATGGTTAACCTGAAACATTAAAGTGATTTATTCACACATACAACTTAATTGCAGATTTTTAGATCTATTGTAAGTGCATTACCTCTCTGATCAATATAATCAATTCCATACCTTTGCTCCACTCTAGTTTGTGATACTATCTCACTATTCATTGGTGTCTGTAGAATCTAGCTCTTTCCTCAGCTTGTTGATTAGGTTTGAATCAAGACTTTCTTCTCCTTCAGGATCTCTTTAACATCTCTCCTCTTCTCTCTTTTTCACCCCAAAATTCATAATGAATTGGGTTGGCTCTTTATAGACATCATTTCTCCTTTTCTTGGCTTTCTTGATTCTTGGCGTGATCCACAATTCTCGCCAATTAGATTTAAAGAAAAAATCCATTTTTATCTCAAAGAGATCTTCTTGCCAACTGGACAAGTCATATTTAAATCAATTACTTATCTTCGGCTTTATCTAGATTTTTAAAACAATGATAAGTATCAGTTAAGTCTATCTTTAACTCTTGACAACTAAGCATTTTATCATTTTCTAAACTCTCTGTTCTATCGGTCAACACTTTACTTAGTCATCGATGATAAATGACTGTTCCATTAGTGTGACTTCAGTTGTCATTGGGATCTCCATCCTTTGTCTTTTCCGTCGGGCAACACTAAAATTCTATCCATCAGGCTACACTGTGTTTTTCTCGTCGGGCAACACTATGACTTTTCTCTTTCGTAATGCTGTGCATTTTCTCGTCAGGTAAAATTGTGACTTTTCTCTTTTAATCTAACCATCAGTGTGCACTCTGTCAGTGTATATAGTCACTTTGTGAATACTTGACTTATATGCATTACTGATAGCATAGACTTTTAATCATCAATTTTTTGAATTCCTTGGCAGTATTTCCTTGACCATACAAATTATATCAAGTTGACATCAATGACAATACAATACATTAACTGATTTAATGCCTTGCATGATCATAAACTTAAAATCTTCAAACATTCAATAAGTTACATGTCATCAATCTCTCTCTTTGGCATTGATGACAACATACTATATTATCATACTATACTATTACTGATAAAATATAAAATATACAGTTTCATCAAGCTTTCCTAACATAACTATTACAAATGTTTGGCTTTCGGTAAGCTCAAATAGATTTGATTTGATTCTTTCATATTTTTTTCTATCTTCAATCCCTTCACTGTATAAATGTAGAATATTTCTTTCTATGATGTGATGTGTTTTTCTTCTATGTCAAAATCTATCCCTTTGACTGTTCTCCTTTCTTGTGATGTCTCTTGTAAGCAATTCTTTCCCTTTGTGTCTACTCTCCCTTTCTTGTTACATCTCTCCCTCTGGATACCGTGATGGATATAATGTATCCCTTAGATGATAATAATCTGTCCCTAAGTGATAATGGATACAATCTCTCCCTTTGATAGTAATGCAAAACAAACATCTTTGCCAAACAAACTGTTGATAGTAATGCCAAACAGATCCTTTCTATCCATAATATATTCCTTGAATTTCCTAATCCTTTGGTAATAAATTTGTTTCTTGAAGTAGATAAATACCTTGCTGTGTATAGATTTATCTTTGAAGTCCATCTCTCTTCTTTCATCAACATGAATGATATTATGATAATATGCAGGCTGATGCAGCCTTCTAGTCATCTTATTGACCTTTAGACAAGGGTCTAACCCCTAGTCTCTTTCTCAAGTACTCAAATGCATCCTTGGGAAGTGGTATGGTTAATATATCAACTAATTGTTCTTTTGATTGCACATACTCAAGTATCACCTCCTTTTCTTGAACTTATTCTCTCAAATAATGATACTTGATGGCAATATGCTTTGTTTTAGCATGCATGACTGGATTTTTGGAAATGTTTATTGTACTTGTATTATCACAATATATAAATACTAGTTCAATAATTTTCATATGCATAACTTCCAATAACTATTTGATCTATGCAATATTTGAGTAGTTTGCAGCAATAACAACATACTCTGCCTCTATAGTAGACGGAGAGATGCATCCTTTCTTCTTGCTAATCCATGTGACAAGTTTGTCCATAAAGAATGCTCCTCTAGTTTTTCTCTTTCAATCATCAATATTTTCAGCCCAATCAGCGTCAGTAAGGACCTTAAGTTCAAATTTTCCTTCTCTTCTATACCATAAGCCATATACCTTGGTATTATTCAAATATCTTAGAATTATTTTTATAGTAGTCATATGTGATTCCCTAGGATTAGCAGAGAATCTTGCAACTATTCCTACTACATTTGCAATATCTGGTCTAGTATGTAAAACATACATGAGTTTTCCAATCATAGATCTGTACAAATTCTAATTTACCTTTGATGACTTTTCCTCCTTTGTCAACTTACATCCAGTTTCCATCGGTGTTCCAACTGGTTTGGACTCTTCCATCTTGAATATTTTTAGTACCTCCTTGATGTATTTGGATTGTGTAATGAAAATACCTTCATCTTGTTGCATGATCTATAAATTAAGAAAGAACTTTATCTCTCCAAACATAGACATCTCAAATTATTTTCTCATTTCATTTGAAAAAGATTTTCATAGCATATTATTTCCTCCAAATATGATGTCATCAAAAAATATCTCAGCAATCAAAATGTTAGCATCAATATCTTCCTTCAAATAAAGATTACTATTTTCACTCATTCTTACAAATCTAATAATTATAAGATAGGAATGAAGTCTTTCATACTAGGGTCAGGGTGCTTATTTCAATCCATACAAGGCTTTGTGAAGTCTACATACCATGTCCCTCTTGTCTGGATCAAAAAACCCTTCTGGTTGCTCAATGTATACCTCTTCCTCAAGCATTCGATTGAGGAATGCAAACTGACATCCATTTGGTATACCTTGAATCCTTTATATGCAGCATAAGAAAGCAATATTCTTACTCCTTCTAGCCTAGGAATAGGTGCAAAGGTCTCTCCATAGTCAATCCCTTCTTCTTGTGCATACCCCTTGCATACTAGTCTTGCTTTATTTCTGGTTACTTCTCCATTCTCATTCGATTTATTCTTGAATATCCATTTTGTATTGATGAAATTCTTTTCATTTGGTCTTGGTACAAGTTTCCATGTATTTTTTTTCTCTATTTGTTCAATCTCCTAATTCATAACACTTATCCATTCATCATTATCAAGTGCAGCATTGACATATTTTGGCTCATAATCACAAATAAGACATCTTGTGTTTAGAGAATTACTTATGGTTCTCATACCATCCTTCTTGTCTCCAATGATTTGGTTCTATGGATGGTTCCTTCTAACATATCTAGAAAGTACAAGTTCATCTCTTTGTCTATCATCTTGATCATTATTTTTTCCTTCATTCTGATCTCCATCACTTTGTGCATCATTTTGAGCAATATCCTGATCGTCGGTATTTGCAGCCTGATGCTCAGGTGTAATGATCTGTTGCTCAGGAGCTCTACATTGTTGGTCAGGTAGAGTGTTAGGTTCCTCATTGTTAACAAACCTGATGTAGTCCTCTGGTTGTTTAGTGATTTCCTTTTCATTCTTCTCTACAAATTCATCTATCTTTACATTTGCACTTTCAACAATTTTATTAGAGGCTTTATTGAGACATTTATAAGGCTTGCTCTTGCTAGAATACCCTAGAAAGATTCCTTCATCACTCTTGGAGTCAAGTTTTCCACTTCTATCATCTTTTAAGATATAACATTGACTACCAAAAATTTTGAAGTAACTTGCATTGGGTGTGTAACCATACCAAAGCTCATAAGGTGTCTTCTTGGTGTCTTTCTTTAATTTTACTCTATTCAGTGTGTAAACAATAGTACTGATAGCTTCCCTCTAGAAGGTTTGGGTGATGCCTTTCTCTATCATCAATGTCCTTGCACAATCAACTATGGATATGTTCCTTCTTTCAGCAATTCCATTTTGTTGTGGTGTTCTCGGTGCATAGACCTGTCTTTTGATACCATTCTCATTATAAAAGTTAGTGAATTCATCTGAAATAAATTCCCCTCCTCTATCTAATCTTAAGCATTTCAATTCTTTGCCACTTTGTTTCTCAACCATTGCTTTGTACCATTTGAATATCTTAAATGCTTCAGATTTATCTTTTAGAAACATTACTGTCATCATTCTAGAGTAGTCATCAACAAAGAGAATAAAATATCTATCTCCATAATAACTCTTTATCCTCATGGGTCAAAATAAATCAGTATGGGCTAATTCTAGAATGGCATCAAATGTATAAGTTTTTCTTTTGAAACTAGACTTTGTCATCTTACCTTTTTGACAATTTTTACACATGATATTGTCGGGCTTGGTCATCATCGATAAGCCTCTTATATTTCTCTTTTTGCTAATCTTTATCATTTTTTCAAAGTTCACATGAAACAATCTTTTGTGCCACAACCATATGTCTTCAT
Source organism: Thuja plicata (assembly GCA_018584345.1). Classification (NCBI taxonomy): domain Eukaryota; kingdom Viridiplantae; phylum Streptophyta; class Pinopsida; order Cupressales; family Cupressaceae; genus Thuja; species Thuja plicata. Next base: position 270,586 of record MU225219.1, on the reverse strand, counting down.
TTCTAGCCATTAAGCAAGTGGTGTCAGTATCATTCAGATATAATAAGTTACCTTTTGTCTGCTCACCGGTGCCAGTCAAATTTCTTGATTTATTGAGGATCTTTTCCTTCTTATTTTTAAATGCTACTCTATGACCTGAATTATTCAACTAAGAAACACTCAATAGATTATAATTCAATCCATTTACCCAATAAGCATTTTCACATTTTATCTGGTTATTCAAAATTATGGTTCCTCTACCTTCAACTGGACAAGGTGTATCATTACCCATTGTTACTAAACCACCATTATAGTATTCAAAAGTCTCAAAATTTTATTTTTCACCGGTCATATGGTGTGTGTAGTCACTATCTATGATCCAGATATCATTTTTACTAACTTTAGATATGAGTGCAGTTTCTACATACCTTTCTTCATCATCATCTGAATCATCTTTTACTGCTACAAACACCATCTTGATGTCTTCATAAGATTTAGTGTCAGTATCATCATCTTTTCATTTAGCTAGGTAACTGGCCTTCTTTCCTTTGTCCTTGTAGTCTTGGGTATCTCTTCTTTTTGATTGTCGGTAGCTTCTATAATCACCTCTGTTAGACTTCTTTTCAAATGATCTGTCATTACTTCTGTCATCTTTTCTTCTGTTAGGACATCTTGCAACAAAGTGTCCAATCTCTTTATAATTAAAACAAACAAGTGGTATTTTACCTTTGTATTTACCTTTGCCTCTCTGCATTCTTCTAGCCATAAGTGTTTCAATTTCATTAAGATCTTCTTCTTCACTTTCACTATCACTATCTTTTCTTATAGTGTGTTTATGACTTGAGTTACTTATTCTCATAGAAGTTTTGAATGCATACTCTATGTTTGGTAAGACAATATTATCAAAGTTGTTCATCTCAAATGAAATCAGTCTTCCAATCAAAATATCTAGAGTAACATTGCTATTTGCTACTGCTCTCATTTCTTGTATGGCAGATACTCTAATAGAATAAGTAGGCATTAAGGTTCTTAGAATATTACTTACCACTGTATCTTCTTCTAGTACACCTCCAACTCCTTGAATAACATTGACTACCTCTTTGATTCTTGTGTTTTACTGTGTGCTTTTTTCTCCTTCTTTCATTTTTAGATCATCAAACTTTCCTCTAAGGCTTTCTAACTTGGTTCTCAAAAAATTCTTGTCACCACCGTGTACAAAAATCAATTCCTCCCACATTTTCTTTGCGGTCTTACAGGTTTTGACATCTTCAAATTTAGCATCGAAGAGTGAGGAAGAAAGTTCTATCATCATGCAGTTGTGCTCATTCTTCTCTCTCATTTATTCAACTATGGGTGCACCATGTGGGCAACACATATTCAGTATCTAAGTATTGAGTTACATCATTTCCATCACCTGATAAGTGGAGTCTTATTCTTCTTTGCCTTGAAGAAAAATTATCTTTATTCAACTTGGGCATATCTCATCTTTTCATCTTGTGATCTTTAGCTTAGGTCTTGAAAACTTCCTTCTAAGAACACAAGCTTTGATACCAATTGTTAGTAAAAAATGAGAGGGGAAGGGGGGGTGAATCAGTGGCCTCAAAAATTAATCCTTAAATCAACCCTTAAAAATTATTACCACTTTTAAGCCTCTAGTTATACTCAGTCCTACAAGATTAATGCCTTGAAATACTTATAACAACTTTATGCTTGTCGAAATGCTTTGTAAATATCTATTCTGTATGTTTACCGATAAGCAGTCTTTTATTTATTGAAACACAGTAAATAACTAGATTATACTGATTAATCCAGAATTGCAAATGTGAAATGTAAAATAGTAAAGTAAAGAAGCATAAACATATGACACATGGATTTTTAATGTGGAAACCCTATTAAGGGAAAAACCACTGGGACCGGTACCCCAAATTTTCACTCTTCTGAAGTGAGCTCGGTTAAGAGCCAACCCTGTTAAAGGTTACAAACACACTGTTAGGTGTGACCTTGTTAGAGGATTTAAAGATAGTTTGTCACCTAGTATCTTGTATCTAATGCTACCATCCTTGATCAAACACTCACTTGGCCTATCAATAGGTATCAGGCATATCAAATGCTACATTCTATGATCAAAATCTTTGATACTCCTTGGGATGTATCTCAATTATAGAAGAATTTTAAGTCCTACTTAGTTAAGAGACTTGATGCTTCAATGGTAAAACTAAAAAATTAAAGTGATCTGTTCACACATACAACCTAATTAAAAATTTTCAGATCTATTGTAAGTGCATTACCTCTCTGATCAATATAATCAATTCTATAGCTTTGCTCCTCTCTACTTTGTGATGTTGTCCCACTGTTCGTCAATGTCTACAGAATCTATCTCTTTCCTCAATTTTTTGATTAGGTTTGAATGAAGAATTTCTTCTCCTTTAGAATATCTTTAGCATCTCTCCTCTTCTCTCATTTTCACCCCATAATTTGTAATTAATTGGGTTTGTCTCTTTATAGACATGATTTCTCATTTTCTTTGCTTTCTTGATTCTTGGCATGATCCACAATTATCACCAATTAGATTTAAAGAAAAACTCCATTTTTATATCAAAGAGATCTTCTTGCCAACTTAAAAATTCATCTTTAAATCAATTACTTATCTTAGGCTTTATCTAGATGATTAAAACAATGATAAGCATCAGTTAAGTCTATTTTTAGCTCTTGACAGCTAAGCATTTTTTTATTTTCTAAACTCTCTATTCTGTTGGTCAGCACTTCAGTTAGTCATTGGTGATAAATGAATATTCCATTGGTGTGACTTTAGTTGTCTTTGGGATCTTCATCCTTTGTATTTTTCATTGAGCAACACTGAAATTATGTCCGTCGGGTTACACTGTGTTTTTCTCGTTGGTAAACACTGTGTTTTGCTCATCGGGTAACACTGTGACTTTGCTCATCAGTAATGCTGTGCATTTGATCGTTGGGTAACACTATGAATTTTCTCTTTTACTCTGACCATCGGTGTGCACTTTGTTAGTGTATACAGTCACTTTGTGAATACTTGACTTATATGCATTACTGATAACATAACCTTTTATTCATCAATTTTTTGAAGTCCTTGGTAGTATTTCCATGACCATACAAATTATATCAAGTTGGAATCAATGATAATACAATACATTAACTGATTTAATGCCTTGCATGATCATCAAATTAACATCTTAAAACATTCAATCAATTACATGTCATCAAGATCCAAATTGGATCTAAGCAATGCATGGAAACCTAAAACAACATACAAAAATCAGACTTTCAGAATTGAAAATCTACCAATGACACCAATACAATGGAAAAGTATGCATCTAAATAAACTGAATAATAGTATCAAAGGGACATAACTCCATGAAACCTTTTACTATCTATGGTTTTCATTCTACATTGTACAAGAGTTGTTGTTTATGAAATCCAGAGATCTGAATTAAAGGGACTTAGTTCCGGTAGCTGAGAAACCTTTTTCAGAAACAATAATATGTTAAGATAGTGAACACAACCAGTCAACCAAAATTCATGCATGAATGTTATTCCACATGGTACTCACACACACTCATTTATTAGTTGATCATGTCCACCAACTCAAAATATTGATTTGGAGGTGTTTGCAAACAGAATAAGCATAAATGTATTCAAATGCAGAAAGAAATATGATCTATGTGTTCACTAGTAGCAAATAACAAAGAAAAGTATAGTGAGTGTCATGATCCCATGATTAAACCTCACAAGATGCATTATTAAAGATGAAATACTGCTAAGATTTCATGAGTTCAGGAATTGAAAGATGTAGAAGAAGGAGCGATGCAGTTCATAATAGTTGGTACAAGGTGCATGCATGCTATTACAGTTCTAATACCATTGATACAAATATGCAAGGTACAGTAATGCCACTGATAGATGCATATGCAATGAATGAATGCTCCAAATTGAAATGGATGATCAAGTGAAATTAAGAGCTGTGTAAAGAAGGAGATGAATTTCTACTTGCAATTAAATGATAAGGTAACACTGTTGTTCATTTAATTCACAATAAAGGTCATTTATAATGTTGTTTAAACAAGGATGACTATTGTTATGCATTAACAAGAAGTGATATTGTAACCAGAGTGGTCATTTAATGTTATCAAATGAATTATGCACATGAAATATGTATGCTAATGTTTATCAAGGTTTTAGTTATGCATATACAAAGCATAGGTGTGCATCAATGTTATCAAATGAGTATGCATATATAGATCACATCAAATAATAGTGCACATTTGAAAGAGGATAAATAATAGTAATGCTGTTATAAAGTAATGTGCATTCACAAAAGAACTAAATTGCAGTGTTGTCAAACTGAAAAGTGCATATATAGAGTTCAAACACTATTATCATCAGAAAAATAGTTCATCCTAATGCTGTTATGAACACTGCTATGTTTGAATGAGAGGAAATAGAAAATAATGATTTTTTTTTTGCATTCAAATGGAAGAGAATATGCATGTTCAACAGTGATATATTTTGCCAAAGATATGCATGCATACACAAATTTAAGAAAACAATGTGTTTTTAAGAACAAAAGAATCAAGAACACTGCTATAGGTCACTACTTAGGATTCAAGGTAAATAAACAATGTTATACATGTTCATCAATGATAGTGCCATATTTCAGGATGAAATAGTAAAAATGTTGTTATTTAATGTTGTTAGATACATGTTCAAGTAACAATATTATTGTTTAAAGCTGTTGGATGTGTGTTCAGATATAGTGCCTGGTCAAGAGTGGAAAGTAAATGATAGTATTGTTATTCATGTGCAAAAGACAGTGCCATATGCAAGAGTGAAAAGTGAATAAAAGTTTCATTTAGTTATTATCAAATGTCATTATGAATGGAAATTAAATGACAGTGTTAATTTGCATGTTTGAATAAAAGTGTTATTGCTTGATGTTGTTATTATGCATGTTCAAAATAACAATGTATATGCATATATGGAAACAAAATAATAAAACTATTCAAATAAGGGAACATATAAATTTTATGTTTGAGCTCTCTGTTTCATGGAATTGTTCATGGGTGTCATGAGCCCGTGCTTGAACCCCATGTATAAATTTATTACTAGAGTCATAGGGACAGTTTGATACACTGTTATTCTTTGCAAATAGGAGACCATACAGTGGTGACATTAAAATATAATGTCTACCATCAACAGAAGGGATACAGACACAATTAAACCCCAAGAAGACAACATACAACAAAAATGCAGACATCTAGTGGAGGCAGAGACAACATCATCGTGTGGGTGCAAAGGACTGAAGAAATATCATAAACAATGGTAGACATAATAATTCCCAAGTGTCAACAACAGGCTCAAACTATTCAAGCCACAACATAAAGCTTATTTTGTAGTGGGTGTTTGAGCAAAGATGAAGTAATAGCATAAATGATTAAACACAAAATCATTGCAAGAAATATGGAGACCCACTAAAGCTAGAACCCGCAAATGGAGTATTTCAAAGCTATGTAATGCAACAATATGTTCAACAAAATATCAACAAAGGAAGAGTGAGTAAAAGAGTAACTTATTTGTGAATTTACATGCAGAGAAGTGGTGAGTTGGAGCCTGAGCTTCATAAAGATATGCACAAACAATGCCATACATTACAACATGAAAATACAAAGACAAAAGAAAGACCGCAGTGTAGAAGATAGCCCTAGTTCTGTTAACTCCAATGCTAAACAAATGCAAAGGGCCTGAGATCTTGTTCACAACAAAAAAACTGATGAGCTCCACTTTGAAGAGCCCGAGCTCTTTAAAATTAATTGCATTACCCACTTCTAGTTGGAGTCTGAGCTCCATGATTAACTCATGGCTGTAGATAGAGATGGATTCAAGCCATAGAGAATGCTATTTTTTACCCTGAAAATCATAGAGAGGAGACAAAATAGCAACAACACAACTCGCACATCGCAGTTTTGACTTCTAGATTGACAACCCAAGCAAAGAGAAGCTGAAGAGAGGCCAGAAACAATGCCAAGTTCAAAACAAGGAAACACCATGGATTAGGGTTTTGAAACCCTTACATCTTTCCCAAATGCAAATGAAGAGAAAAAAACAAAAAATGCCAAGTTTTGATAGAATTTGGAATCCGTTGTTAGAGCATTAAATTCTTTAGACCAACTATAGTGCATGAAAACTATTCCCAATTTCCATGACAACATAGCTATGCCATGAAAGATCAAGATATTTTTTACATAGATATTGGTCATGTTGACCTTAGGATGTATCAATTTTGGCATGTTTAGGGTATATGTGATGGGGTTAGGGTTTTTTTTATATATGGTGGGTTGTGATTTGTTAGGTTTGATATAATTTTATATATGTTGGTATTATATTTTGTAAAAGATGTAATTCAAAAATGCCAACATTAGGGGATAGGTTTAGGGCATGTATTATGTCTTAAAATTAGGGTTTCTTGCTGATTTGGAGGGCTTTTTGAAGTGGACTAGATTTTTGAAATTATCCATGAGAGGGTATATATCTGAGCTTCTTTCTCATTTTTAGGGGTTCAGAATTTAGGGAGAAGGTAGATTAGTGAACATACTTGTTCCTTTGTACCTTTTGCATACATTTTGTAGCTATCGATTTAGTATTGATGCAGATTGTGTTTCAAGTGAATGTAGCATATTCCTTGGCATATTTTGTATCATTGCATGTAACCATTTTCTGATTTTGAGGAGAATAAAGCAAGTTCCCATTATTTTCATACTTTCTGAGTTTTGTTATCAATCCTTTTCAATATTTCTGCATTTTAGTGTAATGTGTTTTGCAGCATAGATTAGAGAATTGGTTCAATTCCTATTCTAGGTTGTCAAGCATAACCTTTTGCAAAATTTGTATGTTTGTTGGCAGATTATCACTGTTTGTGGTACAAACCCTAATAGTGAGTTTTAGGTCAACCTATACATTGAATAGTGAATGTTGTTGCAGATCTTAGTAGTGTGTGTGTCTTGTGGATATTAGCTCAAATTTTTGATAAGTCTGAATCCAGTTTTGGTGTATCACCTTATAGTTTATTAATTCAATTTTTAGTTATCTTTTCCCTTTTCCCAAAATAGAGATCAACCATAGGTGATATTCCAAATCCAATAGGAACTGGCCTAGAATCCTGAGATTCCTTCTTAATCAGAGTCCACCCACAACTTAGGAAGGTTTCCATTGTTACCATGAGATATTAGTATGCCCTATTGCCTGATTTAGGGTGATATTTCAAGGCCTTAACACTATGATGGGTTAGGGTAGGACCTCATAGACATATTGAAATCGTAGAAAATTAAACTAAAATTTATGCATTCTATGGATTTTATGATTTCTTATCAAATTAATTGATATAAGTGGATTTTATAACCGTTACATATTGTGCATTTAAATAAAAAGATTCCTACCCTCGTGTCTATTTTGTATTTATGATTAAAACTAATTCCTACAGTTGTATCTATTAACATATTAATCTTGTTCATAATTGGAAATAAAATCACCACTAGATGTCTATTAATATCAATTATATGGGGATGCAAGGTGTGAGCAAAGAAATATCTAGGCATAAGAAAAAAACCCATAATGCAATCTATAAATTAGGAGTTGATATGTCTAGAGTGGTTATGGTATAAGGGGATTTTAGTAGATCTCATTTGTGTTCTTTTTTCCCTTATTCTATGATGCATGTTTTCTAAAGAGATGAGGACAATTTTTTGATTTCTCAAATAAAAAATACTCTAAGTTACGTATTGAGCGATGATTATAGCATTGCTCACTACAAGGAGTTCAAATAATTTTTAATATGGCTCTTAAATATTCATCAAAATCTAGTCACACTCCATATTCATTTCTTTTGTCATGTAGATTTTCTTAGATAACTTCACCCAACACTACTATAATAAAGAAATTGTTGGGAAGAGGCACATTGTATTTTATTTCCATATTCAATACCACAAACATAGTGTTTTCTAGTAATGGAGGCACTCGGGTCAAAGTGGAACTGTACTTCTCTACAAGTTTGAGTTTTCATAACTTTTGCACTTTCTCTCACTTCATAACAAAAAGCATGTTTTCTTAATATTTTTATCTTTATTTTGGGTACCCGCACACAAAAAATCCTCAAAATATGTCAAATTGAAGTTTGACTATCAACATATTCAAATCAAAGGGAATTAATTTTTACAAGTACAATAAACAAAGATAGAAAAATTAGCTCTTGTTTTGCAAATTTCTCTAATAGTAGCCAATAAAATGCCACCTTATGAAGAATATAAAGAACCTAATCACAATCATAAAACTCATTTGACCTATCACTGAAATTGAGACAGTAAACTACCAAAAATAATTGGAGACTCTCATCTTTAAAGACAATCTATAACTAACAGTTTCACCTTTGAGGGGTGCAATGGTTACACTGGTAGTAAAATATATATCAGATGTTGATATTGTGATATATTTATGGATCTCTATCCCTCTCTATTTATATATTATTATGTATATCTCTAACTCACAAACTCTCCATGTCTACCTCCTAATCAATACCTTTATATCTTTCTTAGTCACACACATAGACACTCCTTTCTCTCTCCCCATCTCTATCTTATCTTACCCCTCTCTTTACCTTTCACCTCTCTCTATCTACCTCCTATTTCCTCTATTTCTCTATGATCCAATCTATCTATCTATCTATCTATCTATCTATTACCTATTATATCTTTATCATTCTATCTCTTCATCTACCCCCTCTCCTCCTTTTTATCCCCATCACACTCACTTCCTCTTTGTCTCTCCCTTCATAACTATCCCCCACTTTGATATTATATTATGATCCATCTATTTACTCTCTCTCTCTCTCTCTCTCTCTCTCTCTCTCTCTCTCTCTCACCCTTCCTTTTTTTATCTATATCATTTTTTTCACCTCCTTATCTTGCTGGAAAGATTTCTACTATGTAGACAATTATTATTTTGTCATTGATGTCAAACCTTAACTTGTGAGACTATTCTTGTATGTTTGAGAGCCATATCTATTGATTGATGAAGATTTGAAGAATTGGATAACAAGTAGACCAAGGAAATGGTTGACTTATGAGTATACACCAGGGTACTTAATCATTTGGCATTTTGGCAAAGTGATATGTTGTTTATCTATCACTGACACTTCACTAGAAGGTCGATACCGAGAAAAGAAAAGTCAATGCCGAGAAAAGTGAAAGGTGATGCCGAGCAAAGAAAAGATGATGTTGAGTGCCAATAAAATGCTGAGGGAGATAGAGAATGCCAAGCAATAGTATTTTAGTTATTGATGAGATTTGAGATCTCTGGCCAACATAGTTGATTTTATTGAGATATGTGTTGTTAATTAAGATTGGTCCACACTTATTTAATGCACGGGAAACTATTATTAGCACATGGATTCAATCTTTAATTAATGACTGTATTGGAGAAGTAAATAAAATGTAATGATGGAAAGATATGTTGGATCTAACCTAACCTAAGATCTACGATCTTGATTAAGTAGTAAAATATTTATCTGACCTAGATGAAGAGGTATAATATAACCTATAGAGGTTATTGTCATGTATCCAAGTATAAGGAGAAGTTGTATGCAAGAGTATTGCATGGCTAATTGACTGATTGGAAAGACCTAGCAAAGAAGGATGAGAATAGAAGTAGAGAGAGATTGCTTGATAGATTTCCAAGTAGATCTAAAGTTTGAGATGAAAATGGAGGCCACTCAGTGAATTAGCATTAGAGCTGAAATTGGACCTGGATTTGCAAAGTAAGTTGTATGTATCAGATCACACCTACTGATTACTTTCTAACCATTGTATCAATTCAAATCCTTTAACCAAGTTGACCTAACAGTCATTGTATAAATCCTTTGAGCAAGGTGACATTCAAATTGGAATGTTCTAAGTCCTTTAACAAGGCCACTCCTGACAGGGTGATTAAATCCTTTAACCAGGTCATATTTGATAGTGTGTTTTGTAACCTTTAACAGGGTTGGCTCCTAACAGAGCTCACTTCAGAAGAGTGAAATTTTGGTAGCATGTTATTGGTGGTTTTTCCCATATTGGTTTTCCACATTAAATAATGGTGTCAAAGTGTGTGAATGTTTATGTTGTGTTTTACTGTTAAGTTTCTACAAGCTTATTTCATTAGTACAGTAAACTACGCACTTTTGTTGTTTATTGTTGCCAAGCAAATTTGAGTTGTTCAAGTTGGTACAAAGTTTTATATGGGTACATCTGGACCTGATGATAACTAATTCACCCCCCCTCTTAGTTATTTTTAATTCAATCTAATAATTGGTATCAGAGCTTTGTTGTCTTGATATAGTTTGAAGGTACTTGGAGATAAAGATCAAGATGTATAAAAGGGATGGATCAAAGATTAACAAGGATAACTTTCCTGCATGGAAAAGTTTGATGAAAATTCACTTGGTTGGTATTGGTGATTCTAATAAATGACATGTTGAACAAGAATAGGTAGCCCCTATTGGAGTTCTAAATGCTGCACAGTTAAGAGAAAAGCATGAACATAATCAAGCAATGTTGGAACTTGCATCATTCCTGAACTATCATGAATTTGAGGACATCAAGGATTGTACAAGCGCAAAGAAGATGTGGGATGCCCTTGAAACCATTTACGAAGGTGATACAAATGTACTAAGAGCCAAATATGAAAGCTTGAGAGGTAAGTTTGATGATTTAAAAATGCAAGAAGGAGAAAATATAGTGCAATATTATGATAGGATAAAGGAAGTTGTAAATTCTATTAGAGGATCTAAGGGAACCATTGATGATGACACTAACATGAGAAAGGTATTGAGAACACTTCTTCCTATTTATGCTATTAGATTATCTACAATTCAAGAACTGAGATGTACTCCTAACAACAATTTGACTTTGGAAAGTTTGGTAGACAGACTTACTGTATTTGAGATGTCAAATTTTGATAACTATAATCCACAAGCTGTTGAAACTGCATTCAACTCATAGATGGTCATCAAAAAATCAAGGAAAGGAAAGAAATGTGTGAACAGTGACAGTAACACTTCAGATGATGATCTAGAAGAGTATGAGGCACTTATGGCAAGGATACTACCTAGAGGAAAAGGAAAATTTAGAGGTAAACTTCCTATTATTTGTTTTTCTTGTAACAAAGTTGGTCATATTTCTACTAGATGTCCTGATAAGAATGAGAAAGATGAAAGATGCAATGTGTAAGCAATGCCAATTAGGCAAAATGACTAAATCTAGCTTTAAGAGCAAAACTCAAACTTTTGAGAATATTTTGGAATTGGTTCATATTGACCTTTGTGGACCTATTGGTGAGAAAATTTATTGGGGAGACAAATATTTTATTCTATTTGTAGATGACTACTCTAGGATGATGACTGTTATGTTTCTTAAAGAAAAATGTGATGCATTTAAGTTATTTAAGTGGTACTTGGCAAAAGTTGTAAAGGAAATAGGTAAGAGTCTAAAATGTCTGAGATTTGACAGAGGAGGTGAGTACATTTCTAATGAGTTTAACAGGTCCTGCAATGACTGAGTGATAAAAAAGATAGATGTCCACACCAAGGACACCACCACAAAATGGTATAGCTGAAAGAATAAATCGATCTATCATGGATTGTGCCAAAACATTAATTATGGAGAAAAGTGTTGCACAGAAATATTGGAGAGAAGTTGTAAGTACAACAATCTACACCCTGAACATAGTACAAGTCAAGAAAGGAAGAAATGCTACACCTTATGAATTATGGTATGGATATGCACCTACTGTAAGTTATTTTAAAGTCTTTGGGAGTAGATGCTTCATACTGAAGGATAATAGAAATGGTAAACTTGATGCTAAAGGAGAGTAAGGCATATTTATCGGATATTCTACTAAGAGTAAAGCATACAAGTGCTTGAATTCTAACACTAACAAAATTGTGGAAAGTGTAAATGTTAGAATTAATGAATATGCAGAGAGAAATGAAGTTGAAAGAATGATTGATCCTAAAAGTTTTAGATCATTCACCTATCCTGAAGAGGAGGATTCTAACAAAATTGAAAATGAAGTTGCCGAGCAACAGTCCGCACCTGTTGAGACATAGAACAAAATTGCCAGGCAACAGGAGGTGACTGTCGAGCTATTTGATGGAGATGCTGAGTCACAGTTTCAACTAGAACTAAACATAAATGATCAAATTGAAGCTAAGAAAGAGCCTACTTTGGAAAAATATGTAAGAAGGAACCATAAACCTGATCAAATCATACGAGAAAAGGATTCTGCAGTTATGACAAGAAGCAAATTAAGATAAGACACATGTTTGCTATGTGATTTTGAGCCTAAGATAGTAAAATATGCTTTAGACAATGAAGACTGGATTCAAGCCATGAATGAAGAGATAGACCGGATAGAAAAGAACAAGACATGGACACTAGTACCGAGGCTTGACAACAAAAATGTAATCGGTACTAAGTGGGTATTCAGAAACAAGCTGATTGAACATGGAGAGGTAACAATGAATAAATCAAGACTGGTATGCAAAGGTTATGTACAAAAGGAAGGAATTAACTATGGAGAGACATTCGCTCCAGTTGCAAGATTAGAAGGTGTAAGAACTTTACTTGCATATGCAACCTACAAAGGATTTAAAGTTTATCAAATGGATGTAAAGTCAGCATTTGTAAATGGGATATTAGAAGAGGAAGTATATATTGAAAAAGATGATGAATTTGTTGACCCAAGAAAGAGGAACATGGTTTGTAGACTGCACAAGGCATTATATGGACTGAAACAAGTACCTAGAGCATGGTATGAAAGATTGCACAATTATTTGATAAAGATTGGATTTGCAAGAACAAATGACAACAACATTCTATATTTGAAGACAAAGCAAGGTAAAGGAATTTTATTGCATGAAATTTTTGTTGATGACATCATATTCAGTCAACAAGATATGATATGCAAAGCATTTGCAAAAGAGATGCAAACTAAATTTTAAATGTCTATGTTTTGTGAGATAAAATTCTTTGTTGGTTTACAAATATATCAAATGAAGAATGATATCTATATTACTCAATCAAAATATGTCAAGGAGATACTGAAATGTTTTTGTATGGAAGATTTAAAACTAGTGAGTACACCCATGGCTACTAGATAGAAGTTGACAAAAAGTGATGATACAAAAAGAGGTAAATCAAACACTGTACAAATCAATGATTGGTAAGCTACAATATGTTGTACATAGTAGACCTGATATTGCATTAGCAGTTGGAATTGTTGCTATATTTTCTGCTAATTCAAAAGATACACATATAAAGGCAGTGAAAAGAATTCTAAGATATTTGAAAGGTACATAAGATTATGGCCTATATTACAAAAGGAATGAAAAGTTTGAACTCAGATTCTATACTGATTTTGACTGGGCTGGTAATTTTGATGATATAAAAAGCACCACAGGAGGAGCATTTCTTTTGGGGAAAAGATTAGTTTCTTGGACAAGCAAGAAACATAATTGCACCTCACAATCTATAGCTAAAGCTGAGTATGTGGTAGCAATAGTTAATTGTTCAAACATTGTGTGGTTGAAGATACTACTAAAAGATATGAAGGAGGAGATCACAGAACCAGTTGTCATATATTGTGATAACACGAGTACCATTAATATTTCTAAGAACCCTATAATGCACTCTAAGACAAAGCATATAGCTATCAAGTATCATTACTTGAGGGAGCTAGTTCAGAAGAAGGAAGTGAGACTGGAATATGTGAATACTAAGGAACAGTTGGCTAACTAGTTCTGAATGGTACTATTGTATCAAATTTTTTAATCAAAATACTTGATACATTGATGCATAGTAAGTCACATTTTTAGGATGCTGCCTAAAAACTGTGAAGTGAAAGACAAGAACAAAAAGCAAATCAGTCATAAACAAAGATGATAGGAACAACATGTACAAATATTAGAACAAGATGAATCTACATAATAAAGATGTCAGCATCTTTGGCATTGTTGTCAAAGAGGGAGATTATTTCTAAAACAAATTATTGATAAAAACAATAGATATGAGGAAGATATTACTGAAAGGAGGAGATGAACAGTAACATAAAACATTTCAGTGTGATTATAGACACAAAGGGAGTTAGAATGAAGCTAAAGACATTAATGAAGATTTGTTCACATCAGGAACACATGCACTTTTTGGATTGTATGATAACTTTTGTTGGAAATTATTTTTTTACAATTTAGTGTTGCCATAAATACCAAAGAGAGAGATTATTGGAAAGATTGCTACAATGTAGACAGTTATTATTTTGTCATTGATGTCAAACCTTAACTGGTGAGACTATTTTTGTATGTTTGACTATCATATCTATTTATTGATGAAGATTTGAAGAATGGGATAACAAGAAGACCAAGGAAATGGTTGAGTTATGAGTATACACTAGGGTGCATGATCATTTGGCACTTTGGCAAAGTGATATATTGTTTATCTATCACTGACAGTTCACTGAAAGGTTAATGCTGAGAAAAGAAAAGTCGATGCTGAGAAAAGTGAAAGGTGATGCTGAGAAAAGCAAAGATGATGCCGAGTGCCAGTGAAATTCCAAGGGAGACAGAGAAAGCTGAGCAACAGTATTTTAGTTATTGATGAGATTTGAGATCTCTGGCTGACATAGTTGATTTTATTGAGATATGTGTTTTTAATTAAGATTGGTCCACACTCATTTAATTCATGGGAAACCATTATTAGTGCATGGATTCAATGTTTAATTAATGACTATATTGGAGAAGTAAATAAAATGTAATGATGGAAAGATCTGTTGGATCTGATCTAACCTAAGATCTACGATCTTGATTAAGCGATAAAAGATTTATCTGACCTAGATGAAAAGGTATAATATAACCTATAGAGGTTATTTTAATGTATCAAAGTATAAGGAGAAGTTGTATGCAAGATTATTGCATGGTTAATTGACTGATTGGAAAGACCTAGCAAAGAAGGCTGAGCAAAGAAGCAGAGAGAGATTGCTTGATGGATTTACAAGCAGATCTGAAGTTTGAGATGAATATGGAGGCCACTTAGTGAATTAGCATTAGATCTAAAATTGGATATGGCTTTGCAAAGTAAGTTGTATGTATCGGATCACACATGTTAATTACTTTCTAACCATTGTATTAGTTCAAATCCTTTAACCAGGTTGACCTAATAGTCATTGTATAAATCCTTTAAACAAGGTAACATTTAGATTGGAATATTCTAAGTCCTCTAACAAGGCCACTCCTAATAGGGTGATTAAATCCTTTAACTAGGTCACATTGGACAGTGTGTTTTGTAACCTTTAACAGGGTTGGCTCCTAACAGAGCTCATTTTAGAAGAGTGAAATTTTGGTAGCATGTTACTGGTGGTTTTTCCCATATTGGGTTTCCATGTTAAATCATGGTGTCAAAGTGTGTGAATTTTTATGTTGTGTTTTACTATTAATTTTCTACAAGCTTATTTCATTAGTATAGTAAAATACACACTTTTGTTGTTTATTTTTGCCAAGCAAATCAAGGTTGTTCAAGTTGGTACAAAGTTTTATATGGGCACATGTGGACTTGAGGATAACTGATAATTGGAGATGCTCATCTTTAAAGACAATCTATAACTAACATTTTCACTTTTGAGGGGTATAATGTTTACGCTGGTAGTAAAATATATATCAAATGTTGATATTGTGATATATTTATGGATTGCTATCCCTCTCTATTTATATATTATTATGTATCTCTCTAACTCACAAACTCTCCATGTCTAACTCATGATCGATACCTTTATATCTTTTTTAGTCACACACATAGACACTCCTTTCTCTCTCCCCATCTCTATCTTATCTTACCCCTATGTTTACCTTTCAACTCTCTCTATCTACCTCCTATTTCCTCTATTTCTCTATGATCCACTCTATCTATCTATCTATCTATCTATCTATCTATCTATCTATCTATCTATCTATCTATCTATATTACCTAATATATCTTTATCATTCTATCTCTTCATCTACCCCCTCTCCTCCTCCTTTTTATCCCCATCACACTCCCTTCCTCTTTGTCTCTCCCTTCATAACCATCCCCCACTTTGATATTATATTATGATCCATCTATTTACACACTCGCTCTCTCTCTATGTTTCCCTCCCTATTTTTATCTATATCAAAATTTTCACCTCTCTATCTTTCTTATCTCTTTGTAATATTCATCTTACTCACTCTCTCACCTTCTATCTCTCCCCTTATATCTCCCTATATTTTCTTATCCCTCTAGCTTGAGATTGAGAAAAAATGTTAAACAAACTTTGAATTGTCTTGATGTGTATATGAAATTTTGAGCATGCAAATAAGCTAACTAAACTAACCCATTTACCCAAAATCAAATGCAACACTCAAGATACAAAAAGGGTTAGAAAAAATTAATAAAAAAATTTATTTTACTATAAAAATTAACCCTTTCTGCACCATGCTATGGTGGTTGTGTTGAGGGTGAGAATGTGTGATTTCTTTCACCAATAACATAGCAATGCATATCAAGATGTGCCAATGTCTTAGGATGGCATCCTATTTATAAAATATTGGCTATAAAATTGGATGGATAAGATGTGAATTAGATATCAAGGGCTCAATTTGGTTGAGTCCTCTATCATCACACTTTCATTATCTCAAAACTTTCAAAGGCCAAAAAGTTCCCCTGGAAAATTCAATTTGCAAACCTATCATGTGTATATTTGTAGAATCTCTTTTACAATAATATTTCCAAGTGATAGAAATGCCTCTTCATTATGATTAATGTACCTCCACTCTCATTTAATCAAATACATACTGAATAGATGTCAAAAACCATTAGATTCCACAAAATTTCATCTTATGGACACAACCCCATTTTATTAGATAATTCTACATATTTTTTAAAATACTTTCACCAATTCTATTCTTTGCTGATCTATGATGATATTTTTTAGGGTCATTCTTTGAAACTTTTCATGGTGTGCTTTGTAACTCCCTCGAGACTGCTTTTCTCTGAGACATTTTGGCAAAAAAATTTCATCCTTCTTTACTTCCATGTTTTGTAGGCATGTTTTCAAGGGCATTCAAACAATTTATAGGCTATGTATTTGTGTTTTCACATTGTGCAAGAATTTTTATCATAGATGTTGCAACTGCAAAATATAAACTACCTCTATAACATTTTGACTAAAGTTCAAAACTCGATTTAAAAACCCCTATTTTGATGCATGAGAGGGGTCACTGGCTAGGGTTATGGATATTGGATTTATCTCTATACATTGCAATTTCTCAAAAGTTTTTAACATTTGTTAAACAAATCCATTTTCTATCGAAACTCTTTGAATGCTTCCTTTTACACATGCATGGAGGATGCTCTCTTTACAAATATGACTTGCATTTGTTTGAAAGTTTTGCCAACTTTTTTAATAATCCTATTTTGAGCATATCACACCATTATCTCATTCTTAGGAACCAATTTTTAATAGATGATTCCTCCTTATACTTTGGTTTTGTGTATTTTTTATTGTTCGATATGATTTATATATGTTGATGGCTAATTGATAAATACCGATCTTCTTGCCTTCTATTCAATTTGGATAGATTCTATTGGGTGATTAATGCTCATTCCATAAAAATTATCCCACCTTATAAATATGGTCTCTTAGCATATTAGACTTTTGTCCCTCCATAGTTGCACACTACACCAAGCAAGTCAAGGAGAGTTAATAAGTGATTTGTATCATCCCAATTTGACTACAAGTACCGACTATTATCATCTATAGTACCTTCATGAAGACATCAATGTCTAGGTATAGTTTGATCTCCTACTTCTCCTCTCATTTTGGAAGTTCACTTAGCACATATACATCCAATATATTCCATGCAATCCATTTCCCAACATTGTTTCTGCTTTTCTTGTGATAAGACATCCACCAAAAAATTTGAACAATCTAGTGGAAGTCTTGGCCATAATAAGCCTATCAGGTTAAATATGGCTCAAGAGCTCCAATATATATAGAAATTATAGTTTTGATAATAAATGGATTTCTTACAATTCCTTCATCCTTTGAGAACCAATAAGGATTTTTGGGAAGTTTCTGTTAGGAATAACAATCCACCAACACAACTCAGAGGGGGGGGGGGGTGAATCAGTTGTGAGACAGATTATCAAAAATTAAAATTTATAAACCAAAAATTTAATCCAAATGATAACATGGTGAACACCAATACAATAACACAATCCTTTATTGTCGATGAAACCCTATTAAAGGTAAAACCCTGGTGGGAATTAGCACCCACAAATAATGTACTGAGAGTATAGTATCCCTTTTAAAAGATTTAGCCCTCTTAGGAGATTATTAATGCATTACAATATATAGTCCCTGTTAAGGGACATACCATATTAGGAGTGAAGAACAATAGTGGGCTTACTGCCTAGGCACACTACCTAAAGAAGGTTAAAGCCACCCTTAAGGACTTACAGTTTGAAACACAAGCATATATAGAAAATATACAATCCAGTGAAATGTCTGATAGAAATGGTCTTTTCTTGGTCAGTTCCAATGAAGTACCATAATCATATCCTCTTCTCTATAGTATATAATAAAGCTCATAGCTTCCATACTTCTCTATCTCTATCAATCACCTTCTCTTCATACACACACCTTTTTAAAAGAAAAGATCTCTCATATATACCTTATTACAATAACTTATTAGGTCGACCAATTAAGATTTCCCAATATAGAAATTATTATTTAACCCCTTTCTAAGATACAAGTAGTACCTATAACAAGTAATCATTAATTACAATTCATCAGATATAATCTAAGATCTGTAATCTACACTCATAATCCACAATACACGCTACATCTTTTAAGTCGGCTGTAAATAGGTCTCCTCCAGAATATACACCATAAATAATGTCACCAATAATATTACAACTTGCGACAAATAAAAAAAATTCCTTAACATGTCTTATGTCATCCCTTAAGCTTGCATAAGCTGAATCATCATCACTTGTAAGATATACTAAAAACATAGAGACTCGCTCTATCAAACATCATTGTCACAGTCCAGTATCCAGTCTTCACTAAAACCTCTATAAGTCATCCTATATGCAATATTAAAAAAATTGACCTTAGAAATAATATCACCATACATCCTTCTACATATCCTTGTCTTCACTCAATCTGATTCATGTATATAATATATGTACACTTTTGTCGGTCATCTTACAATAGTAATAACCAGTCAGTTCTTTCTCCACAAAAACATATGTTGATATCAGTGAAAAAACATGAATGCCAAACAATATCATTAGTAGCCAAATCCAATAACATACAAAAATATCCCCCTTTGGAATTGATGGAAATATATGGGAAATCCATCAAGCCAAAAGCACAATCTTCTCAAATATCTTCAACACAACTCTCACTAAAATAGTAGGGATTTTTTCATAGAATCTCTCCCCCTTTGACAACAATGGAAAAGGGTGCCATAATTATTCTTCATTCTTCTATAAGGTGTATCTTTTTCAAACCTTCATGTCTGTAATAACCAGGTGCAAAATCACCCAAATGTGTTCTATAGTGTTCCTATGATCACTCCCCCAAGGTGTAGATCCATAAATCAAGTTCATAAAATGCTATAGCTCTAAAAACCACTGGACGAATGCATTCCTACATCAATTAATTACCAAAGGGAGGGGCTCTCACCCTAAGAATGCTTCTAAGAGTATAGTATTCTTGTTAAAATATTTAGCCCTGTTAGGAGCTTATTAATACATTATAGTACATACTCCCTGTCAAAGAAAATACCCTGTTATGAGTAAAGAACAATATTGGGCTCACTCCCCAGACACACTTCCTAAAAAAGGTTAAATCCACCCTCAAGGAACTATAGTCTGAAATACAAGTGTATATAGAAAATATACAATCCAATGAACAGTTTGATAATAACTATCTTTTCTTTGTCAGTTCCAATGAAGTACCATAATCATATCCTCTACTCTAAATCTAGCAGACAATCAAGCTCACAGCTTCCACACTTCTCTGTCTCTATCAATCACCTTCTCTTCATACACATATTTTCAAAAGAAAAGATCTCTCATATACACCCTATTACAATAATGGATTAGGTCAGCCAATTAATCTTTCACCACATAAAAATAATTATTTAACCCCCTTCTAAGATACACACAGTACCTATAACAAGTAATCATCAATTACAATTCATTAGATATAATCCAAGATTCATACTCCATGCTTGCAATCTACAATACATGCTACATCTCTAAAGTCATCCCCAATTAGGTCTCTTCCAGAATACACACCATAGCTGACATCACCAACAATCTTATGAATTGTGACCTATTGGAGCTTTTTCTTGCAGAATCCTATATAGCAGCAATGCTTAACTCTTATAAAACATAAATTCTGATTAAGTCAAGAAACAAGTCCAATTAATGAGGATTAAATCCTCCTTCACTTTGAGCTCTATAGGCTCAGGTAGGTGTACCTAACTTGATTTACTATTCTTCAATAAATCATGCAGTGGATTAACTTTTCACAATGATCTACTCCTACCTTTTACTGCAATAGTTAATAACAAATCCTATAAATGTTAACAACCAATTTAATGCAGAGATTCACAAGCCATACTATGAAATTGATAAGAGAAAATACTAATGAAATAAGGATTCTCATCCTTCTTATTTACTACCCTAAAGATGTAGTAGTTTTCAACAGGCAGGCTTAATATAACATAAAAATGAAAATGATAACAGTTTGTGTATATATTTGATGGGAACTACAGAATCTAAAATATCAGATCAGTGCCTTATCCAATGGGCATAGATTCATTCGATATGTAAAGACCTTCAATATCAAAGACACATCAAATGTAAATCCTATACTGAATACTGAATTAGACTATGCCTTACATAATCTATTCACACTTCTTAGAAGAAGAAATACTTATCAAATATATTTCAATCTCATACTCACTAAAGATATCTTAAGGATTTAATTCTCTCCTTGAAAGAAACCTTAAAATAGTTCAACACTCTGCCTTACAAAGTGATCGACTGAAATGTCCTTAACAACCAATCCAAATGAGTACAAAAACTGGAAATAGAGACAACTATTCATTCAAATAAGAGTAAGTAAAAAAATATATTGATATTAAAGTGTCAAATACATATGAAATTAGAGCCAAAGAGTCCACTAATAAACTTGATAAAAATATGCAGAACCTTTACAAGCTTTTGCGGCATAAAATTGTCATCCTTACAAAATGATCCTAGAAGTCCTTTTAAAGAAACAAGGACTGCAACAAGCTTCAGATCTAATTAGGGTTAGGGTTAAAAATATGAAAATATTACATGATAGAGAATATTAAATCATTTCAACTATCAAGTATCTCTATCATCCATTCTTTAAAATATTCCTTGCTCTAGTCTATAAGAAATCTGATCTAGGCACCAACTTCTTGGGAAGCTGAAGAACCATGCCCTACAAAAGGAATAATAGATGAAATGTCTAGTCTACATTTATTATCTTAGGAACTTTTACCCTTTAGATTTGTAGGAAGTCTAGACCTTTTCTAGGAAATATCAAGTTCTTGAAAATATGATCCAATCTGCGTTATGAAACTCTGAGACCACTCCTTATTTATGGCAAAGAACAAAATAGGATAAGCCAAATGTTTAAATATTATTTTACAGGCTAACCAAAACCCTAAGAAGATAATTTTTGTAATAAATGTTTTGCAAACACCAATCTCTCCTCCATACAATATCCAACAGGTATAAACATACATCCCAGAAGATCAAATTTACCTATTTAATGTTCTACAACAAGATGACATGAAACACCTCTTGAAAACCATGAGAAAGTCTTTTTAAAAAATTTAAAAAGTAGTTAAACAACTACAAATAGTGTGGAAATATCCACCAATGATTCAGATTCAAAATTCTTATTATTTAAAATAGAGTCATAGATTTTTTTAAGGTTACCTAGGCTTTCAGATCTGATCTTGGATAGGTGGCACGCAGGCGTAATACCTCAAATGATAGACCTTGTGTATCTTCCTCATAAGGCTTTATGCCCACCACACAGTCTTTCTAAACTTTTCTAATCTTTACTTTATCTTTTACTTCATCCCTTAATGTTTCTTGAACTAGCCTTGAACTTTGGTGAGTAGATTACCTTTTATCTCCAAGTTGCCAGATGATTTCACTAATTCTGGTCAAATCTAGAGATCAAACACAAACCATAGATTCTAATTTCAATGAATGACCATGATTAAATCTATGTAAACCTTGAACTCAGCCTTGGGTAACTTTTCTTAACTCTGAGTCTATTTGGAGATGCAGAGACAATGTAGTCTTTGAATCTCGGAATTGATCTCTTAACTTGAGTTTGGTTCTGAGATCACACGTAGGCACTTGATCTTGGCTTACATCAATGATCAATGTTTAATATCAAAGTAAACTTGACTAGACTTGGAGATTTATAATAGGTTTATTACAAGATCACAAGATAGACTATATCACCAAGTCACTAAATGAATACACTAACCATAGTTTGATCCTAAGACTCAGTGAGAATCATCCTTCTGAACCCTGCACTTGGACACATGTCTGCATATGATCAAAATCCATATTTACCCTTAGTCACTTTCTTTACCATGATCAAAACTTGAGATTATGAGATAAGTAAGTCTCGAGATCTCTGAATGACTTTCTTAACTTGAGTAACATCATGAGATCTAGCGTAGACTGCCCAATCAAGACCATGTCAAAACAATATCCATGGCCCTCTCGAGATCACTAGATAGGAATAAGACTTTGACTTTTATTGCGAGATCTAGCACTAGCCACAAGATCAAAACTACATCCACGGTCTGTGCTTGATCTCAGAAAGAATAAATCATATTCCTAATCATTTAGAGATTAGAAGATAAGAGCTTGCATTGGATAAATAATATCCCTTGGCCACACACATGACATAAATAAGACTTAAGTGGCTCCAAAAAGGTAACTACGAAATAGAACCTCCCATGAAGGATTTAGGATTTAGCAATAATTTGACCAAGGAAATAGGATTTTCTTAAAACCAACGGCTATAAATTTGAATCCAGGCTTAAAAAATTTGCAATACATAGAATAATTTTCATCATTTAAAGAAGAGTTTTCATAGAGACTTAGGGTTTTTAAATAAGAGACCATTGGAGCCCTAAACTAGGTACAAAAACTAAGAAAATTATCAGGGGCAAAAACCTTTTTTGCAACCCTACACAGGTTCAAACCAAAATAAAAAATATGACCAACATGACCGATAAGAAAAATTCCTTAACATGTCTTCTATAATCCCTTAATCTCACATAACCTGAATCATCATCACTTGTAAGATATATTCAAAACATAGAGACTCACTCTATCAAACATCACTGTCATAGTCCAGTATCAATTCTTCACTAAAACATCTATAACTCATCCAATATGCAATATTAAGCTAAGAGACCTTAGAAATAAGATCGCCATACATCCTTCTACCTATCCTCATCTTTTCTCATTCTAATTCATCTGTATAGTATCTATACACTTCTGTCAGTCATCATACAATAGTAATAACCAGTCTGTTCTTCCTCCACAGAAACATATGTTGACATCAGTGAAAAAACATGAATGCCAACAATATTAGTAGTAGCCAAATAGAAAAACATCTAATAGTTCCATCATGGCTGATTCTTTAAGTGAGAATGTGATTTCAAATTTCAAAGGTGAGTCTTGCAATGACGGTTCCCCTACTGCTGGATCAGCTCTATTTGGGATTTTTTGCATCTTTTTAGCATTAAAAGTGGGGCTCCACTTGCTAGAGGATCTTAGGGTCTTGGTTAGATTAGGTAGAAGTCAACTAAGTGTGATGATAAGGAGATTAATGTTGAAAAAAATATATCTTGTGCTGGTTGGCCTTTTCTAGAAATGGTAGGACACAAAGGAGGGAACACTCTATCTGATGCCCTTGAGAAGAAGCTGGGAGCTGGAGGCAATTCATCTTCCTTATTCAAGGTAAAACCTATAGGTAAATCTTAATTCCTAGATATTAATATTATCTCAAACCTGGCTATGGGAGATTTTTCTATTACTGTGCTCAATCCTATCATCAACCATTCAGTTTCATCAATGGCCCTTACTCTGGTTGGGAAATTTGTGGGTCCTCATCCCAATATCGAAGTGGTTAGAAAATATGCCCAAAAGAAGTGATTCTTAAAGGGGAAAGTCAATATTTTTGGGATGTCCAAAGGTTTCTTCTCCTTTTAATTTTATAATGGAGAAGATAGCTCTAAAATTTTGTGTGGAAGCGCTTGGATGGTCAGTAGGTCATCTTTGGCTCTTCAGAAATGGTCTCTGAACCTTGATTTAAATGATTCATCCTTTTTTGTTTTTTCTCCTATCCGCGTTTGGTTTCCTACTTTTCCATTGGAATATCGGAATGAGGATTTGCTTGCGGGGTTAGCTAGTTCCTTTGAGGAACTTATTTATATAGATCCCATGATGAATTCCAAGTCTCGGCTTGTCTATGCTAGAATTTGTGTTAATATCCTTCAAAATGTGTATCTCCCTAGAAGCATCAATATTATGTCTAAGTTGGGAAATGAACACAATAGGTTGAATTTGAAACAATTCCTTTTCCTATTTTACCTGCATGAAGTTAGGTCACAGATCGAAGGACTTCCTTTTAAGATTCTAGAAGGAGAAGAAAGAAAATAAAAAACAAAATAAATATGTCAAGAAAGTATGAAAGGAAAAATTCCTAGAAAAGGACAAGGTGAGCCATTCCAACAATCCCAGCTCTGGGCATTGTGAAGATCAGACCTTTGGGGGTGAGGGTGAAATTACTAAGGACTTTTCCCTAGTCATAGAATAAATAGTTGATTATCCCCCAATCAAACCTATGGTGGAAAATGATCATGGAAAGAATTCTAATGGAGATGAAGCCAATGAGAATACTAGTTAGAATGATCTAGAATCTCAAATGGAAGAAGGAGAGATTATGGGAGCCTTGTCCTAGGATAAAAAATGCTGGTGACAGTGAGCTTTTATCTAGGGTTGAGGATTCATTATCTAATAAATAAGGGCATCAAGAGATTGCTATTTCTTGTGAAGTCTAGAACAATGTTGGGAATGCTTACCTAAGGAGATTATTGAAACCATGATTGGATGCTAGGGAGATTCCCTTGAGGAGATTGAATCATCCTAGGATATTGAAGAGGAGCCATGGGGTTATGTGTTTCATGGAAAAAAGAAGCAGGAAGGAAAGGGGGACCTTGATTTTGGGGGATCACAAGGTCGCATCACAACTAGAGCAAGGAAAGATGAAACCAAAACCCCTAAGTGTATGTGTGGATTAATATTTTTAGAATTCATGATAGAATAGGAAAGAATACATAGTTTTGTGGATGGGAAACAATGTACCATCCATGAGAGAGTAGGAGATGAGTTAATTCAAGTGAAACTTGACATGTCTCTTATTTCTTCAGAATGGCTCCTCAGGTACTCGTGCTCCCTTTCTTCTTTACATAGAGTAGGTTCTGACCACTCTGTTGGTTGTATTTCCTATTTTTTCTGCTTTGCCTTGTTCCTGGTCCTGCCCTCTAAAATTTTCAGGTCTTCATGCTTAAACCTTGCCAAAACTGCTTAAAACCCTGAAAAACCCTAGTATCCAAGTGTTCAAATGATGCATTTTAAAACCCTAGGCCATGTCTTATATTTCGTCATTACTTTTTCAAAGTCACTTAAGACATGTGCTTTAAGTTGGGTCACCTGATCGCGTTACCAAGAATGAATATGCTAAATCCTCTCCCGACTTCGCTTTTGCCTTGTGTCGCGTAGTCTCTTTACAAAATGGAATATTCCTTCTGTGTCTCGAGACTTAGCGATATATTATTGGTGTAGTCACATGAACTCTGTGTTATGAACTTTATAAAGAATGGGACCCACTGATCAGTCGAGTGATCGTGAAAGAAGTCAAAAGGTCAAAGAAATCTTATCAGACTTCGCGATTCACTTCATGTCGCGTGATCACTAGATCAGGCCATGGCAAATAGTTAAGTATTTCTTCAGTCGCGAGGTATCGTGATCAAATGACAGTTAAGGGATAACAATCCCTATTCTGCAACTAACTGTTTGGTGTTAGTAACTTCCCTCAGTCGGGATGTCGCCAGAACAGGAGCGATGACTCAGCTTTCCAGTATGAATTGAGTGGACAAAAGAACATATGACATCTGTCATGATGTGAACGGTTGTCGGGAGGTCGCTAGAAGGAGAAAATGGATCAAGCGATAAAGAGACTAAGGTATGTTTGCCTTTAGTTGCAAGGTCTCCAGATGAATTAAGGGTATGTGAAAATATTAAGCGATCACGTGCCTGTCGTTCAATGAAAGAATAAAGAGATCTGACGGTGGTCGCGTTATCTGGAGAAAAAAGTGTCCCAGGAAGAAAGCCCTCCCGACTTGGCGATTAAGGTATGTCGCAAAGTCGCTTTAAACAGAGAAAGGGTACTTTTCAATGATAAGATCATGTTAAAATTGTCACCCGACTCAGTGACTAGGGTTGTCGTGTAGTCTTAAGAAAGAACAAGATTATCTAGCGACTTAGAGATAATTATAAAGATTAATGATAAACGGTTTGTCGCCAAGTCTGGAGAAAGATGATGAGTTAGTGTTAAACCCATGCGACTTTGATTTCACTATTGTCTCCTGATCGCCAGATAGACTTGGGTTAGCCAAGGTAGAGAATGTGCATTGTCACCAGGTCTGGAGATTAAACCATGGTTAAAGAAAAGTGCTCACGACAAAGAGACTTCCTGCAGTCGCGAGGTCGCCAGATCTTGAGATCTAAAATGCGGCGCCAAGTAGATGACATGACAGAATGGATCTCTCAGCGGCCAATCAGATACATGAATTTTGATTACTGTGCACAAAAGGTAGCTGAGATGTATGACAAAGGATGAATCAGAGGATGCCATGTCAGCTGTCTTAAACATTTGATGATTGCGCCAAAGATTCATAATTTCAAATTCAATTTTCTGTCAACCTCGTGCAACTACGGCTAGGTTTTTGAAAGCTCACGGCAGGGTAACTTAATGGCAGAACTGACATTTCCAAATTATGAGCCATGTACTCTGAATCAAAATGCCTATAAACAGATGATTGTGCATTCATTCTTGTTCACCGTGCTTTCAGATTTCAGAGCTAAGTTGATTATTTTATGTGAAAAGTGATATTAAGAGCAAGTGCAGTATTTTCAAAGGTGATAAGAAACTTCTAAGAGTTACAGAGAATTGTGTTAAGGACAGATAGTTGATATTGAAGAATTGATTTGTTTCAGTATCAAGGAATTTTAAGCTATCACAAGGATGAGTAGAGCTGTGAGCGTTGCTTCTACAAGCGGAGGTAGTGGAGAAGAGCAGAAGGGAAAACCTAGCTACTCAGACGAGTTTCTTCAGCTGCTACCAGGTTCAACACAGAATAGGAAGATAGATGTAGGAGTATTTAAAGATGATTTTATGAACATCAGAGATGTTGCAACCCCGGGAACAATAGGTTATTCTCTCTTTACATACTTTTATAAAAATTCAGATAAACCTATCCCTGTTTCAAACCCTTGGACATCTGGTCTGGGTAGATTATTAGTGCCTGATGTTTTCTTGGATGTTGACTTATTTTTGGACCTTGCAAATCATTATGATGCCCTAACAAAGACCATTAAGAGAGAAGATGGCACTGCCTTGCTGATACTGAATATAAATTCTTTCATGCAAGCATTTGGTTTATTCAGTACCATGTCTACCAAAATTGACATGAAGAAGCAGGAAAAGAGATATAGTCTCAAGCCTGGTGTTGCAAGGAGCTTATTGAAAAAGCACATGCCAAAGGAGTTAAGAGATCATGTAGGTCCTAAGGCTGA
>MU225219.1:200172-222690 GCA_018584345.1 Thuja plicata | reverse complement strand
ATTTATTTTTTAGGATATATATATATATACTTATATATGTATAAACATACATATATAAATATAACTATATACATACATTTTAACTATGTTAATAAAATTAAAAAAAAAAAGGTGAAGCTCGCGCTGTGTATGCGCGTGTTTTTTTTTTGGATACCGCTATTTTGTTTAAACAATATTTTTTTATTGTTTTGGGAGGGCCAAAGCCCCCCCACCGGCCGCAGACCCTTTGCCTTGACTGGGGGCCGCGCGGGGCGCGGGCCACCCACTATGCAAGGCACAGTGGGGAGGCGCCGCCGCCGCGCCGGCCGCCCTTCGTTTCCCCGCCCGCTTTGCAACCCGGTTCCCCGCGCGACTGGTGTTGCCGCCGCTAAGCGGCCACCACCACCGACCTTTCCGCCGCTCGCCGGATATTCACCGCCGCCCTTCCTTTTTGCTTTTTTTTTCTTCCTTTAGGGTTTTATTTTGGCGATGGAGGAGATTTTAGTTTAAGAATTTTGTTTGGTAATATTAATTTAGGAATTTTTTTTTGTTATATATAGCAATTCAATTTGATTACATTTATTTTAGGATTGGTTGAAAATATTTATGTTTATTAATGTTGAAGATAAGGGCTTATAGAATATTTAATTTAATTTTCTTTTATGTTAAGATCCGATTAAATTAAAATCGTTGATTTAAATAGAAACATTATTTTTTTTGTGTGGTTAAAATTAATAGGAGTTTAATAGTTTATAAATGTTAAGGTTTAAATTAGTTAATTATTTATTAATTCTTTTTAGATGAACTTAAAGACTTGCAATATTTTAAGGAAAGTTTAATTTAGTAATTAAATTATGTATAGTTTTTGAAATATTAAATGAATGTTCTTTTAGGGAATTTAATTTAATTGTTTTTATTAAAGTTATGATGCTAAAAAAAAAAGGTATTAAGCTTATAGACGTTTAAATTTTTTTTAATCTAATCTTTCTTGGTTAATTTTCTAGCCCTTTTTGTCACCTTTAACGGTTTTTGTGCACGGTTGACTTGTGGTCAACCGTGGTCAAACCTTGTTCGTTGGTCTCGATATTGGAACCCAGCTCTCCTTACGGCCTCTGGGCCCTAGGGTTTCAGTTTCGAGCCTTTTGGAGATAATTGACTTTTTGGTCAACATGGGTTGACTTTTTGGTCAACTGCCTCATTTTGCGCATCTATGACTTCCATAGCACTTAGTAGATCCTTGAGACCCTTCCTCACATATTTTAAGACATAGTTGACTTTTGGTCAACCCTAGTTGACTTTTAGTCAAACTGTCTCGATTTGTGTGTACGACTCTTCCTTTGGGTTTAAGCGAACCCTAGTTGTATCTTTCCCCTTTGTAGTGTATAGTTGACTTTTGGTCAACTCTAGTTGTCTTTTGGTCAACTACCTCAGTTTGCGTGCAGCTCCAGTTTGGAACTTTAGACATCGCTTAGGATAGCTATGAAAGCTATTCCTCTCCTTGAGACCTTTTTGGTCTCGTCATCCCCTTTGCACCATATTGCGTGCATGTGTTACCCTTGTGTTTTGTTAGTATCCCATTTTTAATGCGTTATTTAAAATTTTTGTTCGTGTGTTTTTGCCCAACTTTTGGGCATGACATATTGTTTCCATTATAATGGTTCATACATTTCATAACTAGCTCTAGGCATGGGGTTACAGTTGGAAAAGTGGTGGCTTTGATCAAACCACTATGTTTTATTTGCTCTTCTATAGAACCTTCCTGAGGATTTCTCAACCTTTCAAGAATTTCTTCAATAGACATATTTAGAAGGGCTGTGTCTTCTAAGCCTGGGAGAGAACTAACTAGACTGGAAGAAGCCTTTAATTTAGGCAATGAAGGCTTGTTATACTTCATCTTATCTAACAATTAAAATTCCAGAACAAGAAGAAAAGTAATTCAAGAAGAAACTTAAAAGTTTTACTATGCTTCAACAGACTTGTTAAGTTAGAATTTTAGAGTTTGACTCACCAGAATTCATGAAACTGACAATCCTAGAACCTTGAAATTACCTCCTCCACTTCTCTGGCTCCAAAATGATGAAGAAAACTAGACTAATTGAGAAAAGAAAATACAACCTTGATTTATAAAGGTGAAAGATATGCCTGGATTTGCGACATGCATAAGCTTTCAATTCATCAGCACAAATTAAATGTTGAAGTGACATTTATTCTAAAAATATTACTAATTAGTTTTCCTCTCACACCCTTTGAGATTACAAAGTAATGATTAATTATTCAAGAGAACGATACAGTTGATTTAAAATTTGAGATGGTCCAGATTATTCTTTATCCATACCATCATTACCTTCACTTAATATGAAATCCCTTGCGGATCCAAAAGAAAATCTCCAAATTTAAACTTTTGAAATAGAACTTTAAAATTTCAATTGAAATTTCACTTAAAATTTCAAATTGAATAGATGAACTAGACAAAAGATGCGATGACTTGTTATATTGATAACTGAGACTTAAATTCTTCTTGCACTTTTATAATTTGAACTTTGAAAGTTCAATTGAAAGTTAAAATTGAAAGGGGAAACCGCCTAAAGGAAAGCTAGCCGAAAAGAAGCCGTGATAACGCTAGATGCACAACCCAATTTGAACAAAGGAATTTGAACTTTGAAAGTTCAAAATAAAGTTCAAAAATTGAAACTTTACAACAAAGAGAGAGAGAGACTCGCAAAAAGATTGCTATGAAAGAATAAAAGAATATGTGTAACAGGTACTGAAGAGAAGAATCACTTAGATCTATTAGCCTGGGAGAGTGTCCTCAAGCCTAAATATTATGGGGGATTAGAGATTTGAAGAATCAGGGATGTCAACTAGGATTTTTTGGCCAATAAGGTTTGGAGAATCTATGGTGGTGAGAAAGAGTGGAACTTAATTCATAAAGATAAATATCTATTTGATTTCCCTGGGATGGAGGACTTCGTGGCCTCACCTCACAGAGGACAAGGCTCTCCTATCTTGAATTGTATAGCTCTGTCCAAAAATATTGTTGTGAAGGGGGCTCACTGAAAGTTGGAAAATGGTAGAAAGATAAAATTCTGGGAGGACCTTTGGCTAATGGAAAAGCCCCTGGTCTTTTATTCTAAATTTTCTCAGGCGGTGGAGGTTTACAAGTGGTGGATTAGAATTCAAGTGTCTGAATATTGGAGGGACAACAAATGGATTGATCTCAAGCTTTTCTCTCAGGCTTTGGCTCTAGTCACCTTTCTCCTAAAGCCTTGTGCATTAGGGATCAATCTCTAGATCAACTTATCTAGGCTGCCAACCCAAATGGTGGCTTCTCTGTTTCTTCTTCTTATTTCATGCTCTCTAGGAACAACTTCTCCTTTTTGGGCCAAGGTGTTGAATATCTCTCTCATTCCTAAATTTAATATTTTCTATTGGCTCTTTTTGTAGGAAAAGGTTCTTACTATTGAGAACCTTGCTAAAATAGGGTTCATGATACCCAATAGATGCTATATGTGTATGCAAGATGCAAAGTCTTCCTCTCATCTACTTCTTAACTTCCCTTTTCTAGAGAGGTCTGGTCTTGATTGTTTTTGAAATGGAAGGTTCCCTTAATTCTTCTTAACTCTAAGACTTTTCTAACTAATGGATTTTTCCCTTCTCTCATAAGTTGTCTAAATTAACTTAGCTTTTCATGGCTCTTCACTTGATTTGGATGATTTGGAAGGAATACAACAATTGGATTTTTAGAGATTCCTCCTCCACCCCTTCTTTCATTGGAGATAATATTATTAGGAACATAGTGGAGAATGTTCATCAAGCTTGTGATCAATTTCCAACTTTGTTGGAAGGCTTGCAGGACAGAAAAATTATAAGTAGTTGGAATTATTCAGCCATGATAAAAAAAATTGGCTAGAAAAAGAGATGGGGTTTTCTAGATGTCTCCCCAAAATGGGTGGATTAAAGACAACTTTGATATACTCATGGTAGATGCATTACTATGATGGCCCTTCTAATTGGTGTCTAGATGTGTCACATGGATGAATCCATGGATTCTCTTTAGACTTGTAAGATTGTGGCTGATCAAGGGTGTACTAAACTATGGTTAGATGGTGATTCTATGAACATCATTAATTGCGTTAAGGGAAATTATAAACCATCATGGATGATAAGTCATATCATAGAGAAAATAAATTCCCTTTTAAGGATATTTGAGGAAACTTACATCACCCATGCCTATTGTAAAACCAATACTGTTGCTGTCAGCCTAGCCAACTTGGGTGTTTGACGGGATGACATCATGATCTAGCAGGGTGAAGAAGGGTTTAATAAAGATTTAATTAACCTTCATAGATACATTTAGATCCACCATCATCCCAAAATGAAATTTAATAATGATAAAAGTGACAATTAAGTTTAAAAGGGTAAGTATGAAAGGCCTTCTCATGAGTAAAGGACATAATAAAAATTCCACAGCTTTTGGGTTGCATGCTATATGGGTAATTTTCTCTAACTAGTGTTAAGTGTTTCTCTCTAATTTTTTATCCTACTAATATCCTTGGTGAAAGGTCTATGAGGAGCTATTACTCTGAGAATATTACCTTTTGGAAAAAACCTACCATGGGTGGAAAGCTTAAAAGAGAAGAGTCGAGTGTCTGCAAATGGAAGAAGGAGCCCATTGTCTGGAAGAAGCTAAAACATGGTAGTGTTTCTTCCTATATGGAGAGAATTCATGGCTTTGACAAGGATATTTCCAAATATTTTATGGATAGTTGGGATAATGGTAAGGTCACTATCTATAGTAAAAATTTTAATGTCACTGAGGATCTTATAGCAAAGATTACTGGTCTTGAGGTGTCAGGTATTAAGTATCATAGGGGTCACATAATTGCCAAAGAAGCTTCCCATATCTTTCCCAAAACCCCAAGAGAAATCTCTCTTGGTGAAAAAGAAAGGGGATTTTATTCAAATTAAGCATATCAAACTATTGTGGGCTAAAATTCTACAAGTCATTATGTAGTATTTCACGCTTGAAGGTTGTTTCACCAGAATGTACAATTTCCACTTTGTGCTTGTCAACCACTTTAGGTACCAGAAGGTCTCTTTTCCTTACCTTATCATATCATCATTGAGTGAGAGAATTAAGTAGAATAGGGTTAACCCTAAGAAACCTATCTTTCATGATGTTTTATTCCTCCTAATTCATGATTATGCCAATTTCAAGTTACAAGAGCTAATGCCTAAGTCTTTGCAGGAGAAGGAGAAAAAGGAAAGAGGTCAATTAATGAGTTCCAAATGGGAAGACCTAATAAAAATAAACTAAAGGTGGATAAAATCCTTAACTTTGAGAAGAAGAAGGCAACCCAGATCCTTACTGAGGAAAAAGGCATGGATATGGATGAGGATTTAGAGGGAAAGGCTACTATGAGTGCCATGAAGGATGTGTCAGCGCAGATGAAAAATCAAGGCTCTAATGATGAAAAGCTAGAGGAGTTGTTGGAGATTGATAGTGATGAGGCCCTTAGTGAGAATTTTTATGACATGGATAATGAAGGCCTCGAATAAAATATTGTGATTGAAATGGGTTTGGGGATGTTAAGGTGGATGTTGAGGAAGTAAAAAATAAAGAGGTTATCTTTTCTAATCCTGGTGGGATCCTAAGGCCTGGGGTGGTGAGGCTGACCCTAGGATTGGCTCACCTATTCTTGTCAGTCTTAAACATCTGATTAGGGAGGAGTATACTAATATTGGCACTCTGGGTATTGGTCTGTCTCAGGCTAAGGGGGAAGTGGTGAAGACGAATGAGAATACCAATATTCTCATTGACTATGATGAGTTTTCCCAAATGAATCCCCCTTCCCCTATTCTCTCAGTGAATGTGGAGACTAATATTAAGGTAAAAAATATTAAAATGGATGATGAGAAAGATGTGGTGCAAGGCAAGAAGTGTAACACTCCAAAATTGGCATCTTACAACCCTAACCAATTTTGTTGCATTTGTCATTCTTTTGGATCATCAAAGTCCTATTGTACTAGGCAATTCTAATTTTTGACTGACTCTACTGGACTTGAGTGTCCAATGCAGAAACCCTAAATTTGCATTAATCATACATTATGTTTAATTCCTAAATATCAATTAATTAGCTAAACAAACCCTATGATTGAATTAATTTAATTATAAAGTCCTAGCACTTTAATTAAATTAAATTCACCCCTTTTAGCTAAAACACATAAAAAGGAATTAAATAATATTTAATTATTAAATAAATATCCTCATTTCAAAAATTGAATTTAATTATTTAGATAATTGAGAAAAACACATTTATGAGGTCATACTTTATTTATTTAATTAAATATTCTCTAAAAAATCTTCTCTTCAATTTAGAAATGGAAACTTTGAGTTAACTGTGCTTTAAAGAGAAAGAAAATAGTAAAAATAAAAAATAAAATTGCTAAAGCAAAGGGAAAACAATTTATTGTTTTCTTTTAAAGAAAGCTTTCTATTTTGAACTGGCTTTTCTATCTGTTTTATTTAAATAAGGAAACTTTCTATTCTGAGTAGGCTCTCAATCTATAAAAGAACTCCCATTTCTCATTCAAAGGCCCCCCCTGGAGAAAATATGCATTGTTAGAATACTGAATTATTGCAACATTTTATCATCTCATTTCTAGTTAAAAGATTTCATTTGCAATAGAATAATTTCAATTTATTAGAATAATTGCATTGAAATCATGTCTTAGATTAATCTTACATCTTTCAATTCTTAGAATAATCTTTCATTTGCATTGCATTCATGGAGAAAAATACTTCATTCTTAGATCGGTCTATGGTTGTGAGACTCTCGTTCTGAGAGCTATTCGAAATCCCATCTAGATAGAAGGCAACATGTTGAATCATACAGGCATGCAGGATGAATTAATCATATTCACTTCTGTATGTGGCTGATGAACAAGGACTATGTTGAAGTGTATGGTTGAATAGCAAGGCCAAATTTAACATTTACATTTCTGGCGCCCGGCGTGGGGCTTGAAATTTTACTTTTTGGCCTCATTTTCACACTTTTTGATCAATTTTGGTTTTCATTCATATGACTCTGTAATGAAAGTTCACATGAAATCTCTCAAATAACCATGTGAAGTTTTGCAAGTATATGCATTTATTTTCACGATACATTGGGATTCTTCGTGCGGATCATAATACTTCTTCGTGCGACATTTGATTCTAGTGAGCTTTAAAACTCAATTTTTGATATCTCTATTTTTTGCTGAATTTTGACCACTAATGGTTTCTGTTTGCTGTTGACTGTGCTTTTCTGGTTTTATCTCTAAAACAACTTAATGATGGTTTGCAGGATGCTAAAAAGAAGAAATAAATTACAAACTACTGACATATTTACTATAGGATTCTTGTCGAGGACATATGTGTTTTCACAAAACTCTCATGTCTATTTTTAGTAGTTAGAACACACTTCGGTTGGTGCTTAAAATAAATCATTGTCTTGCATGATTGAAGTGTTATCTAGATTGTAATTCCAAGAAATATATTAATGTATCCTCTCCCCTCGCCTTTATGGATCTTGGGTGAAAGAGAAATTCATATGATTCTTCTAGTGTGGCTACCTCCCAAGAGATTTAGCAGAGCCAGTGAGAGTGGATGCCCAACTGGTAAAAGGCTAAAGCCAAGCCCTTCCAAATTGGTATATAAAAAATGCCATTGTGATTAATCTCACAATGGATAGGTTTGAATTCATTTTGGAAACCAAAATCTCCTCCAGTACCCTAGTGGTGTGTTAAAGTCCCTACATTGTTAAGGTGAAAGCCTTGCTTTAAAAGGATTGGGGGAGCCCCCTTAATTGGGAAAATGACTTGATCACAACCACCTAAATAGATTTCCTTACTAAAAACTATTGTTATAGTATCCAAAAACCCTCTATTTGTTGGCGTGAAAGGTCAGAGACTAACTAAGATGCCCCACACTTTTATAGCTCTTAGTAGAGACAATAGCCCTTGGGGAAGCAATTCCTTTCGGGTTCAAAGCTTGGTGTGCCTGAGAAGTGAGTGCACATGTAAGGGGGATCCCGTGCCTCCAAGCTTCTAAGTTTTTTGCTAAGAGTAGGCGTAACTAAACTTTGATTCAAGTGGGGATTCAATAGATACTACCCTGGCTATCCTAGGATTGTGATGTGTCTGTTCTGGTACTGCAAACATTTTTCTTAATGTGTTTTGCGTGGGTGTATCATTTAAAAAATAAAAAAGAATGTCAAATCACACAAACTGTCAAACTGGAACATGTCCAAAATGATTTGTAACTTGAAATATCTATCAAAAAATAGAATTATCTTGTCTCAGGAAATGCAATCTAATCTTAACTATCTGATTTTGTAGACCTCCATTTGTCAAAACTGCCAAGTCTTGCATGACATTCTGCCATCTTCACATTGGTATCTGAGAAAGTTTGCATGACACACTAGCAATCGTTGCATGACATTTTGCAATCTTGCTATTATTCTGTTCACTAGTCTGTCACTTTTTCACTAGTTTGTCATCATTGTTTCATGTGGGACTGCATAATTTTGTCTGCATCTATGAGAATCTTCACACGAGAAATCACTTCTTCTCTCAAATCTGAAGCTTTTTTGTCAAAATAGTGAGAAATTTCCCATCTATCCAGCATACCTCTAGTAAATCTGGTCTTTGATCTGGGTCTATTTATTTTCCCTCTATCTTCACACAGTCTGCAACTTGGTTTCTTGGGTTGAGAATTATATGTATCTTTCTTAAACTAGTCTCATCTCATATCTTTTATTTTTACTGTGTTGTCATGCCTTATGTCTCAATAGTCATCTCTTGGCTGTTCTAGCCTCATTTCTGACAATTTGCACCAAGGATACTTCACCTTTTGGCACTTTTTGTGCATTTACTTTGAGAAAATTTCAATTTTGATCCTAGTTCACATCCCTTGTACAATCTTTGTCTATGACTGTTACAACTCATAATGGAAAAACATTCCCTTCAATCAATCAAGATGAATCTGTGCTTTCCACACCATTTCTGACTATATCTAGTGAGGAATCATCTCGATATCCCTCTCTGGTACTTTGACTTGACATCAAACGGTCATTTCTAGTGGATTTTAGTTAGGTTCAAAACCCTTTGTTCCAAGAGGATCTAAATTCTAAAAACACTCAACCTTCTCATACTGATTCTTTACACTTTGAACACTTGCATTCTAGCAAGATGGAAGATCATGACCACTTAGGTGAACATAGCAGAGATGATCTCTCTAAAACAAAGGGTAAACTCTCTTTTCAATACCCTCCTCCTGATGAAGAGAGAGAAATAACACAAGGGGATATCATAGACGCTCACAATAATATAAAATTCATGAGAATGATGGTGGTCCTAATGAAAGAAGAGAAGGAGAAATACCTTCTTGAATTGGCCAACCAAGGTGCCAAACTTCCCTCTGATTACAAGGTAGAGACACTTGTTGAGAAAGAGAAAGAAACTAAAAAATCCCACTTGCAAAGGCAACTACAAGGCATGCAAGAGAAAATCCTTCAACTCATGAAGGAAAAAGACAAACCTACCACTCAATTCACACTGGAAAACATTTGTCCATTCCCATTTGATAAGAGTCTATGCGTGCCTCCTTTTCCCAAAGGAGTTAAACTTCCCAACTATGATAAATAATTGGTTACATCTAATCCATAGGACCATTTGAGAGAGTTTGGTGCTCTCTCTATGGAGTTCTATGGAGTGGTTCTCTAGGCTACCAAATGGCATCAAAATTTCTGATGAAATTGCCAATTTATTTCTACAACACTATTCTCACAACATCCAACATCTGGTTCACATTCAAGATCTTTGCAACTTGAAATAGAATCATGGGGAATCCTTTTTGACATTTCTCCAAAGATGGAGACAACTTTATACACGATATTCTTGCAAAATACCCGAATCTAAAAAGTTGGACATCTTTCTAGACAATCTTCTTCCCAACTTTAGGTATCAAGTACAACTGCAAGGTCCTCTAACCTTCAATGACATGATTAAGCAAGCTATGAGAATTGAGACATTTATGATCAAGAAAGTTGAATTAACCTTACACAAGGAAAATAAAAAAGGGTCTTCCTCCTCAAGCAAAGATAAACCCAAATTTCCCAACAAGAACCAAAATGTTGTGAATGATGGAGTTGTAGAAAATGTGACTCCCAAGCCTTCAAAGGCTACTTTTAATCTCACCACCACAATGCAGGCTGTGAAAGCTACTGAACAAGCTACAACAGAATCTAAACCAAGTACCTCACAATTTTCTAGATCAAAACGTTGGGCTCCTAGACCCAAGCATGAATTCACTCCTTTAGGAGAACCTCTTGATGCAGTTTACAAGACTCTCTTGGACAACCATTTACTTACTCCATTGGATAATTCAAGACCTTATGATCTGCAACCAAGACCCTCTTGGTGGAATGAATCTTCTTATTGTGATTTTCACCAAAATAAAGGTCATAAAACAACTACTTGTCTTAAATTGTGGCATAAAATCTAGGATCTCATCGATAGTGAGGTTATTACTATGGGAGGTCACAACAAGAACTCAGACCACCAAGCTTTTAAAGATCCATTTCCTCCTCATGGGAAAGGTGAGTCATCTAAAGGAAAAAATACTGATGCCAAGGTCAACTATACATACACCAATAATGACAATGTCATTAATATGGTTGAGCCTGTTAATACTGGATACTATAATGTTTTCATTCTCAAGGGAAGGGAAGATACTCCCAAGCCCAAAACTCCTTTTATTTTGTGAGGGTCTATGCCTCAGTCCTCCAAATGAGAACAGTCTCAAGTTAGTGCAAATTTTGTTACTTGATCTTGTGCTAAGATAATCATCAAAGGCCCTGAGCCTTCTATGTCTACGCCGACACAACCTGTAGAAAAAACTATTATTGGCTCTGCCAATAAGAATCTGAAATTGGGTTCCTTGTCTAATGCTGCCAATTACAACATTCTAGAACAATTACAATGTTCTAATGCTCAGATCACCATCTTCAAATTGCTAAAAATATCCCCTACTCATAGGGAGATCCTTGACAAAGCCCTCACCAAGGCAAATGTCCCAAAAGATCTTGATCTCAACCAGTTTCAATCCATGTTAGGTCACTTGACCTCCTCCCATTACTCATCTTTCTTTGAGGAAGATGACCATTCTTTGAGTCACCCGCATAATAACCCCTTGCACATTGAAGTCATGACTAGTCCAAAGTGTGTTCATCATGTTCTCATAGATAATGGTGGTGGCCTCAACATTTTCTCTGCTACCTTCCTTACTGAGTTAGGCTATAGCAAAGACTGCATAGATGCTCGCAAAAAGATCACTATTAAAGCATATGATGAAGAAGAACAAAAATCTAAGGGGCTAGTTGTGTTGCCAATCAGAGTTGGTCCTATTGAAAGAGATGTTATCTGTCAAGTGCTTGACATTCCTTTAACATATAATATTCTATTGGGAAGGAAATGGATCCATGAAATGTAGGCTATCCCTTCAACATACCATTAGTGTATTGAATTCCCATTCCAAGGATCTGAAGTGACTATACCTGCTAATACCCGCTATGATTATAACACACTCACAAAATCTATTGACATCTTTGTGCCCACCAATGGAGAGTCTATTAAGCTCTTTGAGACTAAACTAAAAGAAATGGAAAAGGGTCTGAAACTCAAGGAAACTAACATGGGAGGACATTAGATTGAACCTATGTTGTCTGTTACATCTCTGCCTTTGTCTCCATGTTCTTTTGGGAGACCTTCTTAAAGCACTAAACCTTCTACAGTTCCTCCTCAAACAAAATATGGTGGTGCCTTTGTACAAGCCACAGTACCATTAGAAGAAGTTGAAAATAGGGCTATCAAAGCCTCAATCTATAAAGGAGAGTAAAATTATGAACAAACCACTCCACCTTATGACATAAACCCTGAACAGTATGGCAAAGGTCTAACTATTATGCAGTGCTTTGGGTACAAAGGAAATGGTCCTATAGGTTCAAATCATAAAGGATTGATTGCACCACTTGAAGCTATTGGTTGCCCCACATGTGACTCTATAGGCA
Source organism: Thuja plicata (assembly GCA_018584345.1). NCBI lineage: Eukaryota > Viridiplantae > Streptophyta > Pinopsida > Cupressales > Cupressaceae > Thuja > Thuja plicata. The sequence continues at coordinate 210,601 of MU225219.1, read as the reverse complement.
TAGGCTTCAACAAGCTCACATTTTAGCTAGGAATAAACCAATTTGTACCTCGCATAGATCAACAACCAACACCTGAAGAGACATCTACAAATAAAGAGTCCAAAGATATATTGGAGGAAGACTACTTCCCTTGTCCCATTCCTCCAGATCTGGCAGCATTCTTTGCTGAGCCAAATGACTTTATACCATGTGTCAGTACAATCATGACTAACAACACTTCTAATAAAACAACTCCACTTTCTCCATTAACCTATGAGCGGTGGAAATAAATGCACATTGATAATTCAAGTCATCAGGGTTATTTATACATACCACCACACTTCCAAGAGCATTTTGAATAGGAATCCTAACCACTCCTCACTAAACAAGAAGCAGAGGATGTTGCAAGCATTGATGAAGAACCTATGTCACAAGTTGCTTATCTCACCATAGTAGAAGTTTTAGACATAACTCACCCAAACTAGGGACAAAGGATTGATTTCACTCATGTTCTTGATATGACGCCTAATGATGAAATGGACTCCCATGAATATGAGTTTGACAGCTTGTCATATGCCACCTTTGACAGAGATATAAATACAATTCACACACTTGAAAACCTTCTCAACATAGGTGAAGGGTCCAGTGTAAGGTTAAACAAGTCTGACTCCATAGGTGTTAACGTGTCATCTACTATGGTGCTACAAATCAAAGGAATTTGAATACACCTTTGGATGAGATCTCTCTAGGTCTTGACTTTCTCATTCATTATTTTGATGATTATACTATGAACGCACTCAAACCCATCACTTTTATTTCACTCTGCCATCCTGAACTTATAGACTAGAACTCTCCCTCCCCATCTAATGATGTGCTTACATTCCACAATGATTACACTCTTGCATGTTACCTCAACATTGTCAAACCTGTAACGTCCTCCACTAGTGAAGAAAGTGTCAACGTGACTGATGCTAATATCAAGTATCTTAGTCACAAAATCAAAAGAAGAAAAAATAGGTGCTCTAATGGTGAAAACCACATTGTGGTAGTGTCAGAGCCTAAAAAAGTCAAAATAAAAGACCTATCCAAGTGTGAAAACCTCTCTGAGGCACCTGAGGATGAGATACTTGATACACTTCTGAGTCATTTCTAGGAATGATCATCTGTGCTAATTGAGCCCACTCAACCAATCAACTTGGGTATGGAAGATGAACCTTAGATCATTCATTTGGCACAATCATTATCTGAAGAAGAAAGAGAGGAATTTACTATATTCTTCTAGAGAAAAAAGATAAACTTTGCATGGAAATATTCAGACATGCTAGGATTAGACCCTAATCTAATCATGCATTATTTTTCCATTGCACCAGGTTTCAAGCCTGTTAAGAAAAATCTTTGGAAAATGCATCCACATGTGGCTCTACTTGTCAAAGCTAAATTGGAGAAACTTCTAAAGGCAGTATTCATCAAAGTAATTGACTATGTAGAATGGATCTCTAACATTGTTCTAGTATCAAAGCATGATAAATCTATCTGAGTATGCAAAGAATTTAGAGACTTGAATAAGGCATGTCCTAAGGACAACTTCCCATTAACCAATATTGATATGATTGTAGATATGACAGTAGGATATGAAATGTACTCACTAATGGATGGTTTCTCTAGCTACAACCAGATAAAGATCGAGCTAGAGGACCAAGAGAAAACTGCTTTCACATGTGCATGGGGCACTTTTGCTAGAATGTCATGCCCTTTGGCCTTAAAAATGTTGGTGCTACATATCAAAGAGCTATCACCACCATATTTCATGACATGATGCACAAAACAATGGAGGATTATGTTGATGACACTTTAGCTAAGAGCATGCAATGAGAGAAACATCTTGCAGATCTAGGTCCTATACTAGATCGCATGGAACAGTTCAGTCTGAGGCTCAATCCTAAGAAATGTGCATTTGGTGTAATGTTTAGAAAAATTCTTGGTTATATTATCTCTGCAAAAGGCATCAAAGTGGATCCTATGAAAGTTTAGGCTATCATGGAAATGCCACCACCAAAGAATATTAGACAAAAGAGAGGACTTCAAGGCTGACTATAGTCTATCTGGTGCTTTATCTCACAACTAGTGGACAAGTCACAACCATTCACCAAGACTTTACACAAAGGATTGACTTACCAATGGAACAAGGAATGTGATGAAGGGTTCACACAAATCAAATAGTATCTTGTGAACCTGCCAATATTGATGCCTCCTATTCATGGGAAGCCGCTTATACTTTACATCTCCACTATAGATACATCATTGGGTATCCTATTGGCTCTAGAAGATTAGAAAAACAAAGAAAGGGATATCTACTACATTAGTAGAACTTTGGTCTCATATGAAACAAACTATTATGTTATAGAGAAGGCTTGCCTTGTAGTGGTATTTGCTTCACAAAAATTGTGACACTAAATGTTGGCTCATACTACATGCCTTATTGCTAAAATTGATCCTCTAAAATATTTTCTCAATAAAGATACCCTCACAGGTAGACTAGATAAATGGGTCATGCTTCTCAGTGAATTTGATATTGAGTATGTAGAGAGAAAAGCCATCAAGGGGCAAGCGATTGCAGATCAGTTGGTGGAAGAAACTCTAGTAGATCATCAACCATTGAACATTGAATTTCTAGATGAGTCCATATTACTTCTCACACTTTGATCCTAGACTATGTTCTTTGATGGTTCATTTACCCAACAGGGGTCAGGTGCTGGGATACTGTTAATTACACCTCAAAGGTACTCTTTACCAAAAGCATACAAGATGTTGTTTCCTTGTACAAACAACATCGCTGAGTACAAAGCCTTAATCAATGGTATGAAGATCACGATTGAGTGGTGAATGGATGAGCTCAATGTCCTTGGAGATTCATAGTTAGTCATTAACCAAGTAAATTATATCTATTAGACAAAAGATGACAAGCTGGTGCCTTATAAATGATTGTTTGATGACCTTAGAAAGTATTTTGTTCACATCACATTTCAACAAGTTCCAAGGGTAGATAATAAAGTGGTAGATGCCATGTCTACTCTTGCTTCCATGTTACTGATGCCAAAAAATGATTTTCGACATGAATTCCTAGTGGAGACATTACACTACCCAGCCTATGATCCCCTTGATTCCTGGATGATTTTTTCTGTCATTGAACATGACTCATCTCACTACCATCATATTTACTCCTACCTTCATGACTTGATTGTTCTAGAAACTTACACTTGGAATGGGAAATGTCACTTAATCCCCAGTGCTTCATAGTTTGTCATCATTGCTAATGACTTGTATAGGCGCGGTCTAGATGGTACCCTCCTTAGGTGTTTACAACCCAATGAATCCAAACGTACATTAGTAGAGGTGCATGAAGCCATCTGTGGGTCTCACTCTAACAGCCTAACATTGGCTCGTAAACATATTAGAGCTGGTTACTATTGGCCAGATATGGAAAAAGAAACTACATAGTTTGCTAAGTCTTGCAAACAGTGCCAACTACATGGTAATTTGATTCATGCCCCAGCCAAGGAGCTTATTTTGGTCATTAATTTATGGCCATTTCAATTATGGGCCTTTGACTTGGTGGGTTAGATCTATCCTCATCCTCAAATAGACATAAATTCATCATCATAGCTACAAACTATTTTACCAAGTGGGTGGAGGTAGTCCCTCTCACCGTTGCCAATGGAAAATTAGTAGCTATGTTCATTCTCAACTACATCATCTGTAAGTATGGTGTACCCTCAGCAATAATAACTGATAATGTGGGGCAATTCAAAAACAAGGATTTGACAGAGCTATGCTCTAAGTTTAAAATTACTCAGCATTGGTCTTCCATCTATTATCCTTAGGGTAATGGATAGGTAGAAGCATCAAACAAGACAATCCTCAAAATCCTACATCACACAGTGCACAAATCTGGACGAGATTGGCATCTCTAGATCAATCCAACTCTCTAGGCATACATGACAAGCATAAGAACACCAACAGGGGATATGCCCTATGCTTTAGTTTATGGAGAAGATGCTGTGTTACCAATTGAGGTTGAGATTCCTTCTTTCTTGGTCTCTTTGAAAGGCCTCATTACTGATGATGATAACATAATATCTCAGCTACAAGAGATAGAACTACTTGATGAACGTCGACAAGTGGTGTTTGAGCACCTTAGAGCATATCAAAAAAGGATGTCCAAGAGCTATAACAAGAAATTTTTCCCAAGGGACTTCCAAGCGGGTGACCTCATTCTGAGGGAGAACCCTAAGAATCAACAACATCAGATCTAGAAAGGGAAATTTGAACCAAATTGGCATGTTGTCACTGCAGTGTTTGGGTCTGGCACTTATCAAATTTCTACTACTAAGGGAGAACAACTCAAAGAGCCCATCAACGCTCTTCATCTAAAATGGTTCTACAGCTGAGACATCTTTAGTATGCTCATGTATATAGTAAAGTCCTAAGAAATTTCTAAAAACCTGAAAATATCCTAAAAAAATGATCATCTTAGTGAAAACCTAGCAATAGGCGCTTTGATGTATCTCCAAATAAATCATCTATTCCAAAAAAATTTAAAAAAATTGAAAAATTGAAAAATAAAAAAATGAGAAAAAGAAAGAAAAAAGGTGCCATTGATGAAAACCTAGCAAACAGGCATCATGGTAGCAACAAAAAAGAATTTCTGCCAAGAAGGTGAAAACCTAGTAAATAGGTGCCTCTTGTTCCAAATTGCTATATTTATCACAACACCACTTGGCTTTAAGCATTTTCTTTCTTGCTTTGCTTCTTTCCTGCTTTCCTTCTTGCCTTTTCTTTTACACATGCTTTTTGTTACCCATCAAGACACCAACTTACATGGATTGAAACTAGTCAAACTCTTGGAGAAACCCTCCTAGTGTAGGGGGCACTATCCTATCACTTTTTTGGGATCTCCTTCACAACATTCACCAGTGGTTCTCACTATGTCTACCTACTATCGCTTAGCTTATACTGAGTTCTCTCTCCTTGATAATCTCCCTACCATCAGTCACCAGTGGTTCTCATTGCATCTTCCTACTGATGTCTAGCTTGTACTACGATCTCTTTACTTGAGAATCTCTCTTGCGTCAGTCACTAGTGGTTCTTACTACATCTGACTATTGTCACTATACTATTGAGATTGCTCACATTCGTTATAGTTGGAGTTATACTCAATGCTCTATTTATTGATACTCGGTCTTGAAAATTCCTTGCTTTAGTTTTTACATAGCTTTCGGTCACTTTCGTGACACTTTGGTTCCTTTGTGAACCCTATTGATTTGAAATTGATTGAGTGCCATACGCCTGGGGGAAACCAAATCTAGTTTTTCCTCACAACATATGTCAAGTTAGTCATCGTTACTTGGGGGCATGGGTCCCCCATTTGATCACATCTTTGGCTTACACTTGAGTCATTAATCTTGTCATTTTTGAAGGACAACTCGCTACTGACACAAACTGGTGTTTTTGTCAACATCACCATAAAAAATATTTTTAAACACTTTTCTTAGACACATCCTTGTTTTTCAACACACATTGGATATATCAAATGTAAACATCTATTGATAATAACCAAACACAATACACTCACAAGCATAAAGATGCTTTTCAACACCCCTACACATACATATCGTAAACTTTGAAACTGGCTGAGCTATGATTGAATCTTTCTTTGTATGCTATCTGTTCTCATGGATTTCATTGATATTTTCTCTGTCTATTGCTTGTTGGTGTGGTCCTGATGATCTAGCAATGTCAAATAAATAGGGTGTATGTGATAAGAGCTCCCGCATTAAGGTGGAAAAGCCTCACATCCCTTGATCTTGTTTATTTGTACACTATGGTGAGGTTGGTACTATCTCCTTGACTGTTATTTCTCTATTTGTTTATGGATGATTACACTCATGGTTATCTTGACTTTGAATGCCTTGATATTGGTGTACTCTTGTAATATCAACTGGAAACAATGTTCAGGTCATCTTGGCTTTTGTGCCATGGTGCTTACGTTCATTTCCTACATTTTATCCAATGAAAGTCAAATTCATATCCTTATGGTTGCACTGGCACCAGTAAGGATTGTATCGACTCTGATGTTCCAAAAATTCTCAACGATGATGATTATATGATGGGTCTCACAACCATGTCCTAGGTGTTGCATCTACCATAGGATTGCATTTTCATTCTAGACTTGCATTGTGGAAGAAATTTGATGTTCACTTCATTGTATTCTCCTGGATTTGTACATTACAGAGTTCTTCTTTAGCCTCCTGGCTTCATCACGACTGCCCAAGTGTTTGATCCTCGCTCTCACTCTTCAAAAGTGGCTATATCAACCACTCTAAATTCATTTTCGTGATCGAAATTGAAATCTGACACTTCTATATAGCTCAAAATCATCTTTTAAATTTTTTGGGACCGCCGTGATCAGATGCTTGTGTAGTTGACTTTCTAATATCACTTTCTTGTCAGCGTCTTATCTAATCAACATTTTCTCAAATCTTTGACTGTTTTCATCAAAAGTCAACTCTAGTCAACCCTAGCCAAACTTGGTCAACCAGACCTTGCAATTGCTCAAAATTGATTCTGAATCTTCTGAATTCTTCCATAATCTATTCTGAGTTCTTCTTGATCTTTGATTCAACATCTATTTATGATTTCTCACTCTCAATCATTATTATGACATGTCATGTTTCCATTTTTCTCTCGAGGGGGTAGGATGATTACATCATTGAATCCATTCCAATCAATCTTATCTAAATTCAAAAGTCGTCATTGCTTGGGGCATGTTCAGTTTTTTGTACTTCATAGTCAAAAATAGATACTCGACAATCAATAAGGGCATCTTTGTTCCTTACATCTTGTCATCTATTAGGTATTAGGGCAATCTAACCCAGATCCCTGAGGATCAAGCTTCGTTTTGAAGATGACCCTCGAAAACTCTATTTGATCGATGTATTGACAACCTAACCTAGACTTTGGAGAGTCAAGCTCTATCCTAGAGATGGCTCAAGAATCTTCATCAATCGAACTTTGCATCACCAATGTTCAAATCTATTCTTCTGTGCTTCAGGCACCCGACTATTCTTTGAATCAATGTGCTTCTTCCACATCAATTCAAAGAGGGGCAAAATGTAACACCCCAAAACTGGCATCTTGAAACCCTAACCAATTTTGTTGCATTTGTCATTCTTCTAGATCATCAAAGTCCTATTGTATTAGGAAATTCTAAGTTTTGACTGACTCTACTTGACCTGAGTGTCCAATGTAGAAAACCCTAAATCTACATTAATCATACATTATGTTTAATCCCTAAATATCAATCAATTAGCTAAACAAACCCTATGATTGAATTAATTTAATTATAAATTCTTAACACTTTAATTAAATTAAATTCACCCCTTTTAGCTAAAACACATAAGAAGGAATTAAATAATATTTAATTATTAAATAAATATCCTCATTTCAATAATTAAATTTAATTATTTAGATAATTAACAAAAACACATTTATGAGGTCATACTTTATTTATTTAATTAAATATTCTCTAAAAAATCTTCCCTTCAATTTAGAAATGAAAAATTTGAATTAACTGTGCTTTAAAGAGAAAGAAAACAATAAAAATAAAAAATAAAACAATTAAAGAAAAGGGAAAACAATTTATTATTTTCTTTTAAAGAAAGTTTTCTATTTTGAACTGGCTTTTCTATCTGTTTTATTTTAAAAAGGAAACTTTCTATTCTGAGCAGGATCTCAATCTATAAAAGAACTCCCATTTATCATTCAAAGGCCCCCTTGGAGAAAATATGCATTGTAAGAATACTGAATTGTTGCTACATTTTATCATTTCATTTCTAGTTAAAATCTTTCATTTGCAATAGAATAATTTCAACTTCTTAGAATAATTGCATTGAAATCATGTCTTAGATTAATCTTGCATCTTTCAATTCTTAGAATAATCTTGCATTTACGTTGCATTCATAGAGAAAAATCCTTCATTCTTAGATCGGTCTATGGTTGTGAGACTCTCATTTTGAGAGCTATTCAAAACCCTATCTAGATAGAAGGCAACAGGTCAAATCATACAGGTATGCAGGATGAATAATTTATATTCACTTCTGTATGTGGCTAATGAATAAGGACTATGTTCAGTTTTTTGTACTTCATAGTCAAAACTGGATACTCCATAATCAATAAGGGCATCTTTGTTCCTTACATCTTGTCATCTATTAGGTATCAGGGAAATCTAACCTAGATCCCTGAGGATCAAGCTTCATTCTAGAGATGATTCTTGAAATCTCAATCTCTAAAAGTATCTAAGCAATCTAACTCAGATTCTTGAGGATCAAGCATCATTCTGGAGATGATTCTTGAAAACTTGATCTAACCAGTGTCTGGGCAGTATAACCTAGATATTGGAGGACTAAACTTCATTCTGGAGATAATCCTAAAGATCTCTATTAAGTATCTTTTTTGTGGACAGGTATCGGGGCAATCTAACCCTGACTCCTGAAGGTTGAGCCTCGTTCTAGGGATAATATTTGAAAGATATCAATCTAACCAGTGTCTGGGCAATCTAACCTAGATATTGGGAGACTAAGCTTCATTCTGGAGATAGTCCTAAAAATCTCTATTGACTACCTTTTGGGACAGGTATCGGGGCAATCTAACCCTAACTCCTGAAGGTTGAGCCTCGCTCTGGGGATAGTCTTATAAAAGATATCAATCCAACCAGTGTCTGTGAAATATAACCTAGATATTGGGGGACTAAGCTTAATTTTGAAGATAGTCCTAAAAATCTCTCTTGACTATCTTTTTATGGACAGGTATCGAGGCAATCTAACCCTCACTCCTGAAGGTTGAGCCTCATTCTATGGATAGTCTTTGAAAGATATCAATCTATTAGGTATCTGAACAATCTAACTTAGATCCCTGTGGATCAAGCTTCATTCTGAAGATGATTCTCAAAATCTCAATCTATTAAGTATCTGAGAAACCTAACTCCGATTCTTGAGGATTAAGCTTCATTCTGGAGATGATTCTTGAAATCTCATCTATTGGGAATTGGGGCAATCTAACCCTGACTCCTAAAAATCAAGTTCCATTCTGGAGATGATTCTGAAACTCAATCTAACCAGTGTCTAGGCAATCTAACCTTGAAATTGGAGGATCAAGCTTCATTCTGGAGATGATTCTTGAAATGTTAATCTATTAGGTATCAGGGAATTCTAATCCAGATCCCTAAGGATCAAGCTTCATTCTAAAGATGACCCTTGAAAACTCTATTTGATTGATGTCTTGACAACCTAACCTAGACTTTGGAGAGTCAAGCTCTATCCTAGAGATGGCTCTGGAATCTTCATCAATCAAAATTTTCATCACCAATGTTTAAATCTATTCTTCTGTGTTCAAGCATTTGACTATTCTTTGAATCAATGCACTGCTTGCACATCAATTCAAAGAGGGGAAAAATGTAACACCCCAAAATTGGCATCTTACAACCCTAACCAATTTTTTTACATTTGTCATTTTTCTGAATCATCAAAGTCGTATTGTATTAGGCAATTTTGAGTTTTGACTGACTCTACTCGACTTGAGTGTCCAATGCAGAAAACCCTAAATCTGCATTAATCATACATTATGTTTAATTCCTAAATATCAATCAATTAGCTAAAAAAACCCTATGATTGAATTAATTTAATTATAAAGTCCTAGCACTTTAATTAAATTAAATTCACCCCTTTTAGCTAAAACACATAAGAAGGAAATAAATAATATTTAATTATTAAATAAATATCCTCATTTTAATAATTGAATTTAATTATTCAGATAATTGAGAAAAACACATTTATGAGGTCATACTTTATTTATTTAATTAAATATTCTCTAAAAAATCTTCTCTTCAATTCAGAAATGGAAACTTTGAATTAACTGTGCTTTAAAGAGAAAGAAAACAATTAAAATAAAAAAGAAAATAGTTAAGGTGGAGGGAAAACAATTTATTGTTTTCTTTTAAAGAAAAATTTCTATTTTGAACTGGCTTTTCTATTTGTTTTATTTCAAAAAGGAAACATTCTATTCCGAGCAGGCTCTCAATCTATAAAAGAACTCCCATTTCTCATTCAAAGAATCTGATCAGAGTACCCTCCTATTGAGAAATTTAACATGGTCTGATAATGCACTATGAAATTTTGATTTTCCTCCACCCATTTAGCATAATAAGGCCTAGGATGAGGTTGAATAGGTAACTTCAAGGCATTTACTATATCCCATGAAATCAAATTTCTGCAAGTACCTGAATCAATGATCAGTTTATATACTCCACCTTGTATCAAACAATTTTTCTTGAAAATACTTACTTGTGGTGTCCATTCCTTGCCTCTACTAAACATTAAGAATTCTCCTGTCTCAG
>MU225219.1:184403-198980 GCA_018584345.1 Thuja plicata | reverse complement strand
TCAACAATGGAACCAGTATACAAAAGACACCAAAAGACTTCAATAATGATGAAAAATTTAACTTCCAATTCCCAAGGAGATCTTTCTGATGCTCTGATACCACTTGATGCAGAGATCAGGGTGGTGAACCAAGAAACAACCCAAAATGAGCAAAAGTGAAGAAGTGTTCCAAGTGACCCTTCTAGGTCCTGATGGGAAAAATCCACAAGTAGTCAACTCTAGGAGGTTTCAAGGCTTCAATAGGTTTGTTTTATCATATATGACATGTTCTAATCAATATTTTTCAGTTTCAACACCTTTTAGGCCAAAATGCACAATGTAGCCAAATGTTGTCAATGTAAAATTGTGACCCTGTGACAGCAGCAAGGCAAAAAGATGTATAAATTTTGTTTTTACCAAAAGAACCCTAGAATAAATCATATTTTTAGACACTCTCTATCCTTGCACAACACATATAAAAAAATTAGATAAGCTTCCTTTGGCAAATAGCAAGGATTCTTCACAGTGACCCTGTTTTCAACAATTGAAGCAATGATGCATTTACAAAGCAACATATAGTAATACTTAAAGTATGAACTCCACAACTTTCATAGGCTTCTAAAATGCCCTCAATTAGACAAATCCACACTCAATTTCAGTCTATGGCTTCATTAAACCCAAAAGCCCCAATTCATCCCTTATAAACCCTTGTTTCTAGGGCATCATCAATATCACACGTGCAATGACTCTTCTGAACAATTCAAGGTGAAGACATTACTGTTTCCACATCCTAACCATGGATCAACACTCAAATTCTATTCTCCTTAAGACAAATCACTCTCTATATGACTGTCCCCTCAATTTTCCTCTTATTTTCACCTTTAAATGCTTGGTGGCCACCAATAATTTAAGTTAGATTGTCATTAATGGATTAGAATCATCTGTAAAAGTTAGAGAATTGTCATTCCATGAAGAAACAGAAGACATTTCATGGAATGACCATGATTAAATGAATAAAACTGTCAAAATGCTTATAAGAGGGACTGGTACAGCCAGACAGTGAATTAAATTGAATAATAAACTCACCAAATGGAGTCAAGACTTACTTATTATCATCAAAAAATGTAATAGAACAGAGCACAATACATTTCAAATCAGAAAATATGCAAATACTTCAAGAAAACTTCAGTTTGCTGCTCAAAACCAAGCCTTTTTCCATTAAAACTCTGAGATAGTCCGTACATTACTGCTTCCAGTCCGTACAAGAAATTATTTATAGACTTGAGGGGTGGTAACTAACCCCCTCAACTAATCCCAACTGGTCTCATATGTTAATTCTTTATAAAATTTAAATTATGGAGTTTCCCTCCAAAATGCCATATAACTGTTTGTATTCAAAAATTCAAATTTTTCTAATTATTAAACTATACTTTTAAAGAACCTATTTGATCTTCTGACTTAGGTAATGAAATGATATGATCCTATTAACCTATAAGACCCTATCAAACACCTTTTTCTACCTAGGTAACCCTAAGATCCTATCCCATGGTCCCATTACAACTTTTCAATATGGAAGTCCTTCAGGACATCATACAACATTATGACTTTTTATGCTTTCAAAGGCCATGATTGGTTGAAGGATTGCCCAATTGATCTTAGGAGATGCTCCATGTCCACTGGAATGCCCTGGATCTCCAAGATACCTGTGATGAGCATATGATGCTCCTGCATCACTCTCAATCTATAAAAGAACTCCCATTTCTCATTCAAAGGCCCCTTGGAGAAAATATGCATTGTTAGAATACTGAATTGTTGCAACATGTTATCATCTCATTTCCAGTTAAAAAATTTCATTTGCAATAGAATAATTTCAATTTCTTAGAATAATTGCATTGAAATCATGTCTTAGATTAATCTTGCATCTTTCAATTCTTAGAATAATCTTGCATTTGCATTGTATTCATGGAGAAAAATCCTTCATTCTTAGATCGGTCTATGGTTGTGAGACTCTCATTCTGAGAGCTATTCAAAACCCCATCTAGATAGAAGGCAACAGGTTGAATCATACATGCATGCATGATGAATAACTCATATTCACTTTTGTATGTGGCTAATGAACAAGGACTATGTTGAAGTGTATGGTTGAATAGCAAGGCCAAATTTAATCTATACAAGAAGGAGTCAGATGATCAAATTAATGGATACCTCCAGTCTTCTAGAATTTGGTCTGACATGGACACCCAGATGACTACCTGGGTTTATTAGGACATCAAAGACATTATTTTGAGGTATGATGAGCTAGATGAGAGCATAGATAACCTAAGGTTTATTATTGCAAAAATTAATACTCTGAGAGCTGACAACAATAGTGACATGGATTTAGTGGATGAGAAATCCCTCGTGGAGAAGCTAGAGAAAAATATTAATGTTGTTGTTAATTTCCATATGCAAACCACCTCTAGTTGTATACAAATATTGGAGGATACTCTTAACAAGATAATGCAATAGATTTTCAAGGGAATAAAAGTCACAATTGATAACTTGAGGGCTTTATTGGTGTTGTTGGAGGGCTATAAGAACTACCCTATTGTGAATATTAAAGATAATCCTGATGTTGTAGCTACTCCTATTGATCCTGGATCAAGGATACGAGCCAACACAAAGAAGAAAAATGATGACCAGTCTAAAGAGCTTGAGAATATCAAATATTCTATCCTGCAATTCATTCAGTTGAAGGATGATACTGCTAAGTTTATGAAGTAGATGGGCTAGGTTTCTTGTGGGATACCATTATTTTTTGTGTGCAGGTTTTTTTATCTTGGGCATTTTTTGTTGGTGTTGTCTATTTTGTTTGCATTGCTGGAGGGGTCCTTCTAATGCTCTTCTATTGTTCCTTCAGAAGTCTCCTTTTGTACTGGGCTTTATCTTTATATTTTTGTTTCTAATAAAAAGGGTTCCAGATTCCCTTCAAAATCTATTTTTACCTTAATAAAATAAAAATAAAAATAAATGGATTGCTCATAAAAAAATTATACAAAATGAGGAAAAACATTAAGCTAAGCACATTGAAAACCAATAGAAAAAACCATGGACTCAAAATCCTATGAAAAATCATCTTAAGAAGTTAAAAATCACCAGGAACCATGTTGAAGATAGTATATAAAGTGAGAATTGATATAAAGATCTTGTATACCAGAAGCTTTATATATTACAAGAAATGTTTTTTATTCTTCCTTCTCAAGTCTTCAAGATTATGGGGCATTGTGATGATAACAGTGGCGGAGACAAATCCTATTATTGTCTAAATGATGGAGCCTAGCAAGTAAAACTTAGACGTATGGAGAAATCTATGTCTAACCACGAGTGTCTTGCAACCATAGTTGACGCAACCACCCAAAAACTATTGTAAGGGAAGAGGGGAAGACAAAAATGCCAGAGGATATGAACAGTCTAAAAAGTGTACTAAGTGCCATCTTGGCAGCTCCATAATGTATACTATTTTTTTCCTCAATCCCTCCTTGGACATGAATAATGGTTGAAAATGTGATAGTGGAAATGAGTGATTCTACTACCATGTGTATTAGCAACATTTGTGTCTCTCCCTTTCTTTAAATAATTACTCACATCAAATGTTGTGTTAGATTTTGGTATGAGACTCCCAAAATTGGCTCCTTTGCCTTCCAATATCCCTACAATGATGGAACAGTTTGGGATGTCTATAGCTACAAATTTTATGCTAATCCTAGCCATGTCTTCATCATTTACAATAGTCAGGTGCACACCCCAAAATGAGACCAGATATTCCACCAGCTGTGTACACTATAAAATGATGATATATTACATCTCTGGTAAATTAAAAAGGCCTTATAACAAAGTCATCATAGATAAGGAATAAAATTTATTAATGTTGAAATAGATGAAAAAGAAGCTAATTTATTAGACTACAGGGAAAAGACAGTATAAGCTCTTCAAAATTACATGAAAGTGACTAAGAACTATAATTAAAAAATTCAGGCTTTGTGTATAATGAAGTCATATTCGTAAGCCAGAATCACAATACATATTGTTGGTGCAATCAAATATTTCTAATTATAATTTACATAATATTACTAAGGAAAAGCATTGAATTGTAGTTTTTTATTGAGAGACATAGGGTTTTGCACGTATATTCAGAACATGGTGTAGGAGAATTCCACTTTAGGTGGTGATAGTTGTTATCTTGTTCCACTTTATGTATGAGATTTACATTTAGTGCATATATCAAATTATCATCCTCGTCATATTGCACATACTTCATGGTATAATGGACGATGATCCACATTTTGTGGATATATGATTCCACCTTGCATAGGTAATATATTATCTACTCCTTATTGTAGTCTCTTATTGTCTTGCCTATATAAGCAGACACTTCTATATTGTAAAACATCTCCAATATCTCTAATACATTATTTTTATATATTGCATCATTAATGATAATAGAGTTTATTCTTGTTCATATAATCTCTCTTGTCTTTGTGCTAATCTTTGACCTCTAGATCCTTGGTTCATTTCTATTTGTAAATTCTTACACATATGGAATCCTCAGTGATCAAATTTCCTTGCAATTTATTGAAGTAAAATATTCTTGAGACTAATTGCTTATCAATTCCAAAAACAATGCTTAACTTTGATTCAAAGAATTCAATAATCAAAGTTAGATAAATCATCATTGTAGATCCTCAATCATTAGTCCCTTAGTTAATTAAATACTAATGTATATTTCTTTAGAGAGGACCTAGATCATTGTATTTTTAAATTATAAATTAGTTTACCTTTAGTTTTAATACCCAAATAATATTCATCTAATCTGTTAGAAATTAAATTTTGAATTTTTGAATCAAGTTTCTAGATAAGTTAGAGTTGATAATGTATTTTATGACTGTTGAGAAGGTGTAATACCCACCCCTTATTTTTCTTTTTTGTTTCAGTTTCCAAACTCTTTTAGGCCTTTTCATGAATGTGTGGTTTATTTTAGTTGGTTTTTGAGAATATTCATGTATTATATTTCATTATATTGTTGATACATTGCTTAGTGTATTATATCTTCTAATTGCATGCGAATTATGGTTATTTCATGATGGTTATGTATATGTTATGATGTCATTTTGATTATGATTTTCTAACAATATTGACCCTATATTTGTATGTGCATGGATCATTTGTATGTTTTACTTTTCTATTTGATGTGCTTGGTATGGTATGGGGTAGAGTCATAGTTACTTATTTCAACGAGTTCCAAATGATAAATTGGTCTCAAGTAGTGTTTCTTATTTTATGTGTATGAATATGTCCATCTTTGTGATGACACGTTTGCAGGTATTGGGCTATGTCTTCCATGAATTGGCAGGGGTGAGCATGCCCTATCACAATATATCAATGGTAAGAGAGGGGAGATAGTATTCAGGCCTAAATCCTACCATAAACCCTTATTTTGTCCTAGAAACGGACAAGAATATGATTGACTATCCTATCTAAATCTGTCAAGTGACATAGATTTGTGAGCCTTCTATGTGTATTTGTGTGTCTGTTCTAGTTGTTTCTCTGCTTCAGTTGTTTTCCTGATTAGATGGGTTTTAGTTGATTTAATGATGAGTTTGGCTTGATTTATTTATTGAATAGTTATGGTAAATATTAATGTTAATAATTGCACCTTTGATAAGGTTAAAACATTGATATATTAAATATATGGCTATTTAATACTTAAATATTAATTAAATGCCTATATTTAATTATTAAGTCTTGATTTAAATAATTGAGTTTCAATAAATATTAAATTCAACAATTGTAATTAATTGTGCAAGTTGAATTATTAAGTGTTGCTTTAAGTTGCAAGGTTGATTTATTATTTAAATTGAAATATTCTCATGCATTTTCAAGTATGACTTTGTTTTTTATATTATAAATTTGAGATGTGCATGCTTTAAGTGAAAATTGAAAATAAAAATTTTCTTTTAATTATTAATTAGATAATTAATATTCTATTAGGGTATCACTTTTTGAAAACCTAATTGCCTAGTTTTCTATATCCTTGGATTGAAAGTCTTTTTGGAGGTTGTTCAATGAGGGAGAAGGATAAATTAGTTGATTGGAGATTTATGGGAAGCTTCCTAGCATTTTTAGATTCGTCATTGCTTTGGATTTGGATTTGTTTCTTTGCATCAATTATTAAGGTATGATCTTCATCTTATTAATTCTAGCTTCCAGATCCCTATCTTGTATGCATTTGGAATGCTAGGATCCTTTGTTTGAATCTTTCTTGTTTGTTATTATGTGATTTTAGGCTTTAAATTTGAAGAATAAGTTATTGGATCAATTTTTTAGCTTTTTCTTCTTGATTGCATGCCAAATATGTGTTTTGGGCTTAAGGGTTTCATTTATTTGCTTTGATTGTAATTTGGGCATTAGGGTTTTCAATTAGAATGATTTAGTTTTCAATATTGCTCTTAGGGTTTCAGATCTATGAAAAATGTCTTATTTGACAAAAATTATTTATTGTTGTAAAATTGGCTTGAAACCCTCAGATCTGTAAATTCCTTACCTTGAAAAGTAGAAATCTTTCCCTTACCAGGTTCCTGTCCAACAACTGGGTCCAGATCTGCATGGAAACAAAACTATTGAGTTAAATTGCATGGTTGAGAATAAAAACTCTTCTTGAAAACTAAATTAATATTAAATTTAGAGTACTTTCCTTGTTTGCATCAAATTGCATGTTTAAAAAAAAATCTTTATTTATTTCCTTTTTAGCTATTGGTTGAGGAAAAATATTTCTATTATTGGAAAATCTAGTTCTATCAATTTATTATGAAAAAAGGGAAATTATTATTAATATTGGGGAAAGGGGAAAATTAAATAAAAAAACCTTGCTGTTAAAAAATACAGACTGGTGTGATTTTGAAAATATAAAAAAGGTTATTTATTTTAAATACAGTTAAAGTAAAAAAAATACATATATATATATATAAAGTAAGTTTTGTTATTAACAAAGAAAAAAAATTGAAGTGGCCATCACACCCCCACCACCCGTGGGCACCGCGGTACCCACTGCCAAGGCACTGGGCTTGCGGGGGTCTGCAGCACCCACTACCCAAGGCAGTGGGCCCGCAGTACCCACTACAGTGGTAGTGGGTCCATAGGGGTACCCGCAGAAGGGATTTAAGCTGTGGGGGCCCATGGCTCCCCGAGCCCCCATTTTTAATATAATTTTTTAAAATTTTAATTTGCTTTTAAAATTTGTTTTCTAAAATCTTTTTTTTTAAAATTAAATTTATTTAATTTTAGTTTTAGTATCTTGTTAAGTTTTATTTTATTAATTAAATGTTGTTTTAATTAATAATTTTATTGTTTGTTAAAGTGTTTTATTTTATAGAGTTTTATTATTATTATTGTTATTAGTTTATGTACTTTTAAATAGTATATATATAGGGGTGATCTCACAAAGCTGTGTCCCACTTTTAGGCACAAAGAAAAATCATGCGGATGAAATTTTTTATTTTTGACTCCTTCAAGCGAATGGGGTTGTTCGCACAAAGGGGAAAAACCCCTTCGCGCGTTTCCCCTTCATGCGAACTAGATGGAATGGGGGGTCGCTCGAACTAGACCCAATTCAAACAAACCTTGTGAGTCAATGAAAAATAATAAATTTACACATATTTTTCATGGGGGGTTCGCAAGAAGGGGATTCACATGAACCCACTTTGCTAGAAGGGGTGTTCTAGTGAACTCCCTGAATTTGGCCTTCCTCTCAAAAGCCAACAAATTTATGCAAATTTTTGCCCTTTGAAGGTCTCAATAAAGGACCAAATAAAATAATCTTTTGAAACCCTAATGGTAGATGATGCTACTCAAAACAAGCTTTACAATAACTATAATTTTAATATATATTGAATTCATTGTGGCTTTCTATTTTTAGTTTAATTAAACATAGGTTGTCTATCCAGTTAGCAACCTTTCTCTTCGACACTTTGGGAAAAAAGTAAATTAGAAAACAAAATTATGAAAAATAAGTTGGAAACAAGCATTTATGTTAACTTTCTATCAAAAAAAAAAAAAAAAGGAATTTGGATATATATAGATCAAGTTAGAGCGATCCAAAGGAACATATGTCTAAATTGTAGTTAATGTCACTTCACAACTCAATAAACTATAACATTTTAAACCAAATTGAACAAAACAAATTGGATCCTCTAGTTATTGGTGTTACAAACCTAACCTCAAAATAATTTCATCGTTATCATTTTTTGGAAAAACTTTATGCTGATCCAAGTGACCGTCACTTTTTAAAAATGATGATTCTTCATACAAACCACTTTTCGAAGGAGAAGGAAAAATGGATACAAAATTTAATTTAATTTTTTTTTTAAATGTATTTATAAACTAGAAATAAAATTCTAAATCTCACTAGTTTACATCACCTCCAAATTCATAATGGTTTTTCAAAAATGTGTCTGAAAGTGAAGTTTTTTTTTTTTTTCAGAATGTTATTCTCAGTGTCAAAGTTGGCCAAAAAGTGAAACAAACTATTGTATATGGGATTTCTATTAATTGATTAATAATAGGATTTACATTGGAAGAGAAATATTGATAAAAGTATTACAATTAGACATTCGTTGCATGTTGTAATTATAGTTGAAAGTTAGTAATTATTTAATAGATTAGTTTATATGTGTTAGGGTGTATAAATTAATCTACAGAGTTTTAATTTGCATTTTCCTTGAAATTTATTTATAGTGCTATTAGTAATTTTATCTAGATAGACTAATTTTCATAATGTTATTATAAATTTGTTTATCTCTATGTTCTGATTAGTTCTTTCTAGAATTATGTTATCATGCCATGATGTGTCTTGGGTGACTATTGAAATGAAATTATGTATTCCTTTCTATTATGAAACTTTATCATTTTTGGGTATCTGTTGGGAATAGTTGACTTTTAGGATGTAAAACTAGAGGTTTTGGGATTTGATTCTTCATGGAATATTGTGCGACTTTCAATCCATGTTTCTATGATCTCACTTTTGGTCTCGATTCCTTATACACAACCTAGTTTCTCTAAGCTTGTCTTGTGTGACCTTGTGAGAGTACTTTTAGTTGTTATGGTTAATTGAGAACCAATGTGCTCCTGTATGGGCAGGAAGTAGTTTGACAATTATGTTATACCTTTATGGTATTTCTATGAGCCTAGGTAGGTTAACTAAGTGTATATAAGGGAAGTGGCTTGCAATGGGGGTTGGGGCTCTAAGTGGCTAATAGTGTAACTCATTGAAAAGTTAATTAATAAGTGAAAACATAAAATATTAAAGGGGTTTAAAAATGAACTAATAAGATGTCTGAGTCTCTACTCATGTCTTGAGTGTTATTACAGACTAGGATATGAGTTAGGATCCTTGTCTACATGAAATGATTACTAACCCACATAGAGCCACTTGGAGGCTAGGGTCCAAGAAGGACTACTAGGGTTATTCAAGGGTAGACTTATGTGATGACACTTACCTATATAAATATTAGGTTATCCTACCTATGTCAGTTACCTCTGGTATTGTGTAGATTTCCTTATTGTGATTCAGAAAGCTTCTAGGATCTTCCTATGCATTTCTTCATGATATCTTGTATATCTTTGATGTTGCATTCTTGTTGTATACCCGTGTTTGTGGGCCTATTATTATCTCCTCAGCATGGTAGTAGTGGACCTTTGGTTCCATGAGGTTGGGTGGTAGTAATTCTTATTACCATTGAGATCTGACAGTTCTTCTTCATGCTTAGATGATCCTTGTTGCAGTTCTTCTTCTAGAGATTTGTTTAGTTTCATGAGTCATCTATTTGTACCATATGTCTATATTGGTCAACATCCTTTCAAAGGATGTATTGCATTGTTATATGTTAGTGCATACCCTGTGAATTATGTAGTGGATGTTGATTCATGTATGTATACCTTGGGTATCAGTTGTATATGTGGTCTTATTATATGAGATGTATATTATGGATTCAATTGATGTATCCTTTATTATAGTTCTTTATATCTTTTCTTCGTAGATTATTTTTCTTAATTAATTCTACATCAAAGAATCCTTAATACTTGTTATCATTGTTGGGTTGTACTTATGTGTATGTCATGTATCTTATTGTGTTGCTTTCGCATTGTTATCAATATTGTTTGTAAACATTCAAAAAAAAAATCCTACAAACTTAGTGTCATGTTTAGGTTAGTTCTCCTGGGTTCCCTGGTGGGGCATTACACTTGGTATCAGAGAATATGTTTCTACACTGGGAGCTCTGGGAAATTTGTATTCCCATTAGTTGTCTTTTATTTTTAAAACTTGAAACAAAAATAGACATAAAACTCTGATGTATTTAAAACTATTTCTTTGTGATTATTTGATTTCTTTTATTGATATTTAGTTTTGGTTTTGGTTTTAGTTTTGAGTTGTTGTTTGCTTCTCTAGTTGCTTCAGGAATCATTCCTGAGACTAGAGCTGCTAGAGGTCATGGTAGAGGTTGAGTTGGTGGCCATTAAAGGGGTAGGGATCACAGTCCTTCTTCAAGTGTCAGTTAAGACAGTTCTCATCAACATAGTAGAGATGAGCAGAGGGATGAGTGTCGGGCTGAGTATGAGGTTCTAGACATTAGGTAGTTATTACAGGAAATTTTTAATTGTCTTGGTCTTGAGAAGGGTAGAGTGGAGAAGGATTTTTCTCATTATTCTCAGTTAGAGTAGAGAGTGAGAGTGAGATCTAGGATCCCTCCTAGGAAGACAATCATAGTTGATCCTGATGTTGTGGAAGCAAACCAGATGAGGGATCTTATGAGAGTATGACCTACTCCTTTTGATAGGAAAAGATTAGGGTTTGAGGCAGAAACATGGCTTATTTCCTTAGAGAGGAGTTTTTCTAAGCACCCCTTTAGTAGAAATACTAAGGCCAGGTATGCAGTGATGCAACTCTCTAATTTTGCACCAATGTGGTGGAAGATCAAAGAGGAGAAGTTAGGGCTCCACATGGATACAATTACTTGGGAGTTGTTCCTTGAGAACTTCCAAGAGTGCTTCCTCTCATATCAGTGGAGGCAGTAGCGAGGGGACGAGTTCCACAACTTGAGAAAGTTGACCTTGTCAGTGGAAGAGTATGAGTGTTGATTCTTCAAGCTCAAGCAGTATGTAGGTTATGGATAGGATTCGGCCCTAATGATTCAACATTTTATTAGGGGGCTCAATGAACACATCATTGGGGGAGTTAAGATTTTTGAGCCAACAACCCTTAACGAACTGGTCATTAAAGATACTCTTGCGGAGATAAATATGGCTTTGGGCCATGGAGATCCATTGGGAGTTTAGCCTAGTGTACCTACTTCTGGTTACAGAGGTAATCATTTTTAGGGTGTTGGGAATTATAGAGGTCCTTCTACCTTTCCAAAAGGTAATCAGTCCCAGCATGAGGGAGGATTCATTCCTCCTACTTCTTGTGGTGGTTATTGAATTAGGAATTTCTGTGATATTTAGCGCAACAAGCACAATCAGACAGTTTAGCCATCGTAGAGTGTGCATCAGGATGTCAGTAGGGGTATTTTTTAGTAGTCTAGTGCACCTTCAGTTAGAGAAGGTGGTATTAGATGAGATTATTTTTCATGTTAGCAGTTTGGTCATATTGCAGCCAATTGTCCTTAGCATGCAGCGCAGTCCTCAGAACAAAGGCCAGTAGCTTCTGAGCCTATAGTTGGGAATGTTGGTAGATCTCATGGAGCGTATGTTACCTTTGATCACCCTCTAGTTATGTATCATACTACTATGAGTGGGGTTGCGAGTAGAGGACCAACAACTAGTTTCCACATTCCTACAATAGGAAATGATCCCCAGTGTTTGAATCAGAGAGCTGGGAAGGGTCCTATGGGATCGCACATTGAGTCTTTTTTTGACTCGGTAGGATGCTTGGTGTTGAGAGATTCATATCTCTATCTTTGTTGTAGGCTTCCAGGAGTAAGCCTAGTTTTAGCATAGAAGATGTAATGCCCACCCCTTAGTTTGCTTTTCTATTTCATTTGCTAAACTCTTTTAGGCCTTTTCATGAATGTGTGGTTTGTTTTAGTTGGTTTTAAGGATATTCATGTATTACATTTCATTATGTTATTGATACATTGCTTAGTGTATTATATCTTCTAATTGCATGTGATTTATGGTTATTTCATGATGGTTATGTATATGTTATGATGTCATTTTTATTATGGTTTTCTAACAATATTGACCCTATATCTATATGTGCATGGATCATTTGTATTTTTTACTTTTCTATTTGATGTGCTTGGTATGGTATGGGACAAAGACGTAGTTACTTGCTTATGTGAGATCCACATGATAAACTAGTCTAAACCATTGTTTGTTATTTTAAGTGTATGCATAAGTTCATCTTTGTGATGAAAGGTTTGGAGGTACCAGACTATGTCTTCCCTGAATTGGCAGGAGTGAGCGTGCCCTATCGCAATATCTCAATGGTAAGAGAGGGGAGATAGTATTCAGGCCTAAATCCCATCTTAAACTCTTATTTTGTCCTAGAAATGAATAAGAATCTGATTGACTATCTTATCTGAATCCGTCAAATGACGTGAATTCATGAGCTTTCTATGTGTATTTGTGTGTCTATTCTAGTTGTTTCTCTATTTCAGTTGTTTTTTTGATTAGATGGGTTTCAGTTTATTTAATGATGTTTTTGGCTTGATTTATTTAATCAATAGTAATGGTAAATATTAATGTTAATAATTGCACCTTTAATAAGGTTAAAGCATTGATATATTAAATATATGGCTATTTAATAATTAAATATTAATTAAATACCTATATTTAATTAGTTGATTTAATTATTAAGTCTTCATTTAAATAATTGAGATTTAATAAATATTAAATCCAATAATTATAATTAATTGTGCAAGTTGAATTATTAAGTGTTGCTTTAAGTTGTAGGGTTAATTGATTTATTTAAATTGAAATATTCTCATACATTTTCAAATATGACTTTGTTTTTTATATTATAAAGTTGAGATGTGCATGCTTTAAGCAAAAATTAAAAATAAAGAATTTCTTTTAATTATTATTTAGATAATTAACATTTCATTAGGGTTTCACTTTTTGAAAACCTAATTGCTTGGTTTTCTATATCTTTGGATTGAAAGCCTTTTTGGAGGTTGTTCAATGAGGGAGAAGGAGAAATCAAGTGATTGGAGATTTGTGGAAAGCTTAGGAGCATTTTTGGATTCTTCATTGCTTTAGATTTAGATTTGTTTCTTCTCAGCAGTTATCAAGGTAGGATCTTGATCTTATTAATTCTAGCTTCCATATCCTTATCTTCTATGCATTTGGAATGCTAGGTTACTTTGTTTGAATCTTCCTTGTTTGTTATTATGTGATTTTATACTTTGAATTTGAATAATAAGTTATTGGATCAATTCTATGGCATTTTCTTCTTGATTGCATGCCAGATCTGTATTTTGGGCTTAAGGGTTTCATTTGTTTTCTTTGATTGTAATTTGGACATTAGGGTTTTGAATTGGAATGATTTAGTTTTCAATATTGCCCTTAGGGTTTCATATCTGTGAAAAAGTCTTATTTGAGAGAAAAAAATTTATTGTTGTAAAATTAGCTTAAAACTCTTAGATCTGTAAATTCCTTACCTTGAAAAGTAGAAATCTTGCCCTTACGAGGTTCCTGTCCAAAAACCGGGTCTAGATCTGCATGGAAACAAAACAATTGAGTTAAATTGCATGCTTGAGAAAAAAAAACTCTTCTTGAAACATAAATTAATATTAAATTTAGAGTACTTTCCTTGTTTGCATTTAAAAAAAATTCTTATTTATTTCCTTTTTAGCTATTGGTTGAGGAAAAAATATCTCCATTATTGGAAAATCTAGTTTTATCAATTTATTATTGAAAAAGTGAAATTATTATTAGTATTGTGGAAAGGGAAAAATTAAATTAAAAAAACACCTTGCTATAAAAAAAATACATTATATATATATATATATATATATATATATATAAAGTAAGTTTTGTTATTAACAAAGTTTTTTTTTTTTTTTAAAGTTGAAGTGGTAGTGGGGGCTACCACAGCCCCACCACCCGTGGGCATTGTGGTACCCATTGCGAAGGCAGTGGGCTTGCAGGGGTCTGTGGCACCCACTGCCCAAGGCAGTGGGCCTGCAGTACCCACTGCGGTACCCATTGTAGTGGCAGTAGGGCCGCAGGGGTACCCGTAGTGGGGTTTAAACTACGCAGGGCCATGGCTCCCCGACCCCACCACTTTTAATATAATTTTATTTAAATTTAAATTTGTTTTCTAAAATGTTTTTTTAATTAAGTTTTATTTAATTTTAGTTTTTGTATTTTATTAAGTTTTAAAATTTAGTTTTATTTTATTAATTAAATGTTGCTTTGATTAATAATTTTAAAGTTTGTTAAAGTGTTTTATTTATATTGTTAAATATATAAGGTTTTATTATTATTATTGTTATTAGTTTATGTATTTTTTAATTTTATATATATATATATATATACATATATATATACATACATATATATATA
>MU225219.1:172420-184208 GCA_018584345.1 Thuja plicata | reverse complement strand
TATATATATATATATATATATATATATCGTTAATAGTTTATGTACCTTTAAATAGATTTTTATGTATATGGGATTTCTATTAATTTATTAATAATAGTATTTACAATGGAAGAGAAATATTGATATAAGTATTACAGTTAGACATTCATTGCATGTTGTAATTATTGTTGAAAGTTAGTAATTATTTAATAGATTAATTTATATGTGTTAGGGTGTATAAATTAATCTATAGAAGTTTAATTTACATTTTCCTTGGAATTTAATTATAATGTTGTTAGTAATTTTATCTGATAGTCTAATTTGCATAATGTTACTATAAATTTGTTTAGCTCTATGTTTTGATTAGTTCTTTTTGGAACTATGTTATCATGCCATGATGTGTCTTGGGTGACTATTGAAATGAAATTGTGTATTCCTTTATGATATGAAACTTTATCATTTTTGGGTATCTGTTAGGAATAGTTAACTTTTAGGATGTAAAACCAGAGGTTTTGGGATTTGATTCTTTGTGGAATCTTGTGTGACTTTCAGTGCATGTTTCTATGATGTTAGTTTTGGTCTCGCTTCCTTATACCCAACCTGAGTTGTCTAAACTTGTTTTGTGTGACCTTGTGAGAGTACTTTCAGTTGTTATGGTTAATTGAGAACCAATGTGTTCCTATATGGGCAGGAAGCAATTTGAGATTTATGTTATACCTTTATGGTATGTTATGAGCCTAGGTAGGTTAACTAAGTGTATAGAGGGGAAGTGGCTTGCAATGGGGGTCGGGGTTCTAAGTGGCTAATAGGGTAACTTATTGGCAAGTTACTGTAGACACCTAAAATTGACCAGGTGTGTCTTAAGCATTCAAAATTGTAAATCTCAGCCAATTGCCTCAAATCTCATCTAAATGTATTAAAATAGATCAAATCAAATGGACATGTATCAAGCAAAGTGGAGAACAATCAAATTAAATCAAAGGATTAAATAATCATGAAATCAAATAATTAAATTCAAGCCTAAAAGGGATTAATCAAATTATGCAATTGATTTTAATCAATTAATTGTATAGCTCAAATCAAAAGAATCAGATCCAACCCATTCACCCTTACATAATTAGATGATTGAATTAAATAATTCCTAATATCTTTGAGGACAACCAATTTTCCCTCCATTTGAAAACACCTCAAAGCTTTTTACTCAAGCAAAGCTTGATCATGATCAATTCACTCTACCCCCTACCCTTGAAAAATTGCTATAAATATAAGCCATTTTCTTTGTGTTTGGGATCCAAGAATTTCAAGAGCAAAGCATCCTTATTATAGGAATTTGGAGAGAATTTGAGAGCTTTTGAGATTATTTCAGCATTTGCATAGCATTTAGAATATCATGTTTAGAAGCATTTGTTGATTTCATAGCATATCTTAGAGAATTTGAGCTAGATTAAAGCATGCTTATCATTTTCTTCTTATTCTAGGATTGTCCTTGAGAGAGATTAAGGCTGAGAGCTCTCTTAACAAAGCTTAGATAAAGAACCATGAGATGTCATGGGTTTAACTTCAATTATTAGATTAAATAGCATTTTCTTTCCATAGAGTTGTTGTTACTAATCCTAATTTCATGACGGTGTAATCTCTCACACACAAATGGCGCCCACTGTGGGGCATTAGGCCTCATTTCTAACACTCTAATCTTAATATTTTGTGTGTTTTGCATCTTTTTTGTGTTATTTTGTAGGAAAATAGGAGAAGAGCCACCTACGAAGCTTTTAGAGATGCCTGTGAGCATTAAAGCACTGCGTATGGAGTTTCTTTTGTCTCTGTCTTTCTTTCTTAAGCTACCTATTAGATAAAGTGGGCCGCTTGGAAGATAAAGTGTGCTGCTTGGAAGATAAAGTGTGTTGCCTGTGAACTACTAAGAGCCGCATTCTAGCAATGTTTAACTACATTTTATACATTTTGAGCCACCTGTCATTTTTATTTGGCCGCCTATGGATTTTCCCGAACCGCCTTCTAAGATTTAACAACCACTTTAAAAGTTTTTATTTATGTGTAGTAACAGTTAAATGCTGCTTATTAGCTATTAAATGCCATGTAGGTCCTTCTTCTTTAAATCAAGTTTTTAATGGTCTACTCACTATTTTGACTCTCTGTGTTTTTCTTTGCTGCAGATGAAAAATCACCCAAAAGTGCAGAAACCAGAGAAAAAAGTCACAAGGCCTAGCAAAGAGGTAAGGATTAAGGCTAAATATGATAAGCAAATACATGCATCTAGTCTTTTAGAGAGTTTATTTGAAGAAGAATACCTTTATGATCATTACATTAAAGTATTTTTTTCTTATAAAATAAAATTTCCCACTCTTTGATTGATTTTCATGCCTAGTTCTTCAAGCTTTGATTTGACAAAATTCAATTAAAAGAGCTTTTAAGAGTGAAATTGTCATTTTAATTTGCAAGTTTTTCTTCACTTTGTCTCTATTCGTGTTGACTAACTTGTTGGAGGAGCCGGAGTGGGAACGATCGCCACTAGGTGAGTTGAAATAAGCCAAATCGATAAAAAATGTGCCTAGCCTTTGCTAGCTTAAAAAATGAGGTATTTATCTTGACAAGCTTGGATTGATTAAATTGTGGCATTTCATTTAAATCTACTAATTAGGAAAATCCTTCTAATTGTCTAAATTGAACAAGCATTAGGCATATGCTCTTCACTTTTCAGAGTGAATAAAAAATCCAAATGTACAAAGTCAATTTAGTGTAAAGAAAAGGATAAGGACTTGAACCACACATCTCAATTTTAAGAACCTCCTTGTCAAGAGGTTGAAAATGAATAATTTTTGCTTGAGCTGTTTGGAACAAAGGAAGACAATAGGGATATGCTCTTCACTCTTCAAGTGAATCAGATTCCCAAACTTGTTGGACTAAGTTCAATTCTTGCTTTGCATATACATGCTAGCTAAAATAGAGCTTTAGAGGGCTTGCCTCCTAAGAATTCCTTTACGAAGGTGGTGAGAGGAAATGACGCAAAGTGGGAGATATTCACTTTTAATGTGATGTCATCTGACCCACTATAAATAACTGCACTTTACCTTAATAAAAAATTGACTAAACCTTGTGCAAGCCATCCTCACTTCCTCAAGTACTCCTTTAGGATTGCACAAAATCATACTTTCATGTGTGTGGGAAGCCGGTAAGGGGGTAAAGGATATTGGCAAGATTTAGAATGAAGGTGATTTAAAACCTTAATAAAATAGAAAACCTACCTTTTTAGAGCCATTGTTAAAAGCCAAATTTGACTCTAGGTAGATTGTTTGGAAGAACTTGTGTTAAATCTGTAAAAACATCCAAGAACATACACTTTTAGTGTTGTTTTAGGGATATGGTTCAAATTTGATGTGTGTGTTGAGTTTGTACTTCATTTTCATGCAAGAATATTCTTTAACAAGTTTGATCAAAACTATTAAACTTTTATAATCCAAAAAAATTAAAAATTTCAACTTTGATCATCAAAGAGCTACCTACAAACAATTTTGTGCTACCTACAAACAATTCTGGGCTGCCTATGAACAATTCTGTGCCACCTACAATAAATTTTATGCTACCTACAAACAATTTTGTGCCACTTGCAATCTACAGAGTGCCGCGTAGAGGAATTCCAGTAACCATGTACCAACATTTAAAGGTCACTTACACACAGGCAGGAGCCGCCCAGAAACAAAGAAGGGCAAATATGGGGCATTTCCCAAGGGTTTGGAAAGATTTTGAAATCATATTTGGATACCCTTTTCAGATTTATTTATATCTAGTGCAACAAATAAATCATATTCCTTCAAGAATTCATAATGATAAATCTATTTAAGAAACAAATCAACCCTATGGTGGAGAACAATTATCAAAATCCAGATCAAAATCTCCATAGGACTCAATACAATGAAGTAACTGATGATGCAATATTGGAGGCATCCCAAGATCCCATATTCATCAAAATCATGCAACAAATTTTGAAAAAGGATAAAGAAGCATATTTTTCTCAATCAGGAGCTAAGCTTCCTCATAACTATGACACATCAACCTTGAGGAAGAATGAGGAAAAACAAAAAGATACATCATTTAATGCACCATCATTACGATCAATTTTTCCTTCTCTTTGTGATGATGGGCCATCTGTATCTTCATCTTCTTCATGAAATGAAGCATTTAAGTGCCACAAACCTATCTTGGATCAAGGAGAATTTCATGACTACTCTATTTGTGATCACGAGAATGAAGAGCAAGGTACCACTCTCAAGCAATATTTAAACCAAAAACCTCTATCTATCAAGGTTTCTCCCATAGCCTTTACTCCTTTCATCCTTTGTCCATCTCACAAAACTTCACAACTATTCAAAATTCCTCCACCAAAGAGAAAGCCTAATGATGATACTTTTCACGTTGACTATGTCTACCCTCAAGGGATACCTCTAAAAGAAACCCAAGATAATTTACATCTTGCTTCAAATCATTTCCATTCTTCAAAGATCATAGACCCTAAGTTTCCATGTGCTTCAAAGCCTATTCAAAAGGATTCTCCATCATTCTTCAAAACATTCCCCACGCATATCCAAGTATCTACCTTATCCTTAGAATTGGCTCCATGTCAAGATGATAACCCAAAGAGAAAAGAAACAAGTATCAATAAAGATCAAGATCAAGATGTTATCCAATCCCCTCCCATATTTGATGAAGGTCCCATATCCATAGAATCTGGTGATGATCCCCTTGCACCCTTTCATTTCTTCCAAGACATATATCCTTCCGGGTTAAGAATAAAGTGTCCTTCCAAGCTCCAAATCTAGTCCACTTCCCAAGCAAGATCAAGATATCCCTTCCACCATTTCCAATGAACATATTGAAAATCAAGAGAAAAAAATTCTCTCTACACCATCCGAAGACCCTTGTTAAGATTGAAATACACCATCAACTCCTTTTCATGATCCTCCATATTCACCTCAAGAAAAAATCATTCCTCCATATCCCTTGCATGATAATAAATCCCTTTAAGATTCATTTGATCCTAGCAAAGTTGTTCCTATGAAAGTTACTCATGAGCTAATTGGTATAAAGATAAATCTTAAATATGAGAGCCTTGGAAATATAACTCATGCCAAAGATATTGATATCCCTTCCACACCTTATCTCCCTCCATTCAAATGCAACCATATTCCTTCACCATCCTCCAAATACCTTTTGGGTTCCTATGTCCCAAAGTTAAAGTCTTCATCCCTTCCATCCATATTGGGTCCATATATTCCTCCATCAACCATGCCTACCATCCCTAGCTCTTCATCCACTTACCCTACCATGTATCAAGATCAATGAAGGCACACATACTTGAAGAATTTCCAAACACCACTCCATATGAACCCTCCATATTCTTCCTATTCACCCAAATTTCCCAAGTCTTTTGGAAGCAATTTGGATGTGCAACATAAAAATCAGAAATCCAAGAATCCACATGTGTATAAAGGTCATCATGTCCCATCTAATCAACATGTGAATGAAAAAATATATATATATATCCAAAAGGCCACAAAGGTCCACCAAGCAAAAAGAAAAGTCAAAGAAAATGTGGGTTCCTAAATCCTTCATTGAAGAAATGCATTCAAAAGCATCACAAAAGAAAGAAAAATCAAAGAATATGTGGATTCCCAAGTTACTTTTGAAAGATTTTCACACAAAAGAAAAATCAAAGTTGACATTCAAGCTTCCAAATGCTTCCACTTCATCTCCTTCCAAACATTTTCCACCTTCCATGTCTACTTTGGGTTCGTATATCCCAAAATCCACTACCTCGAATACATCCTCACTTCCTTCATCTATTTTTCCTCCATCATTCCATCACCCTTCAAAGTATGTGTCAAAGTTGATCTTTCCAACATTTCCATCCAAAACATAACTTATTCTTATCCTCACATTCATTATCCAACACATACTTTCCATCTTTCCATCCCTCTTATCCAATCTATGGTGTAAAACCTTCACCACCATCTACCCTTATCTTCCATATCTATCCTTTTTCATCACCTTATCAATATCTTTGAGCATCCTAGCCATTTCCATGGTTTATTATAGCATATCTTTCATAAGATCCTTGTCCAAAGATCCAAATGTTGGGGAAATTTTGAAAAATAAAAAAGAAAAAAAAATTGAAAAAAAGAGAAAAGTGCCTTGGTGAAAACTTGGTAAAACAGGCACCTTGGTAGAAAAAGTAAAGAGAAATCAATCCATCCTATGGTGAAAACCACTTCTTGTGGCACCTTGGACAAGTACCATGATGAAAACCTAGCAAATAGGTGTCATGCGTAATTCCTTCCTCTTGCACTCTACACTTGGGGGCAATTTTCATCCATGTTATCCTCCATCTTCCATATTCTACCATTTATATCACTTGCATCCATATTCCCTCTTTTTCCTTTGGTCTTGACAAGTTTGAACATATCCATGAACATCAAGTATCTTGACACCGTTATCCTTTCCATCAGCTTATTCACTTGTTGCATCTATGCTACCGTATCATGATCTTGCTTCTCCCCAATCCATCTTCATTATTCCTATGCAATATTTCTATGATCCAAAATCATCCCCTCATAGCCTCCAATACCGTTTATCCTAATTTTGCTATCTTATCCACATTTTACCCAAATTGATCCATTGGTCTTGATCAAAATGAAGGACGTAAAGTACAAAATTTGTTATAAAAAAAAACCTCTTGACATTTTTACTCTTTTGGACCACTCACTTTCATGACACAGTTACTTAATAATTAAAAACCTTAACATTAAAGGGGTTTTAAAATGAACTGATAAGGCGTCTGAGTCTCTACCCATGCCTTGAGTGTTATTACAGACTAGGATGGGAGTTAGAATCCTTATTTACATGAAATGATTACTGAGCTACATAGAGTCACTTAGAGGCTAGAGTCCGTGAAGGACTACTAGGGTTACCCAAGGGTAGACTTATGTAATGACACTTCCCTAAATACAACTTAGGTTATCCTAAGTTTGTCGGTTAGCTCTAGTATTGTGTAGATTTCGTTATTGTGATTCAAAAAGCTTCTAGGATCTTCCTAAGAATTTCTTCATGATATCTTGCATACCTTTAATGTTGTGTTCATGTTGTATACCCGTGTGAGTGGGCCTGTTATTATCTTCTCAGCATAGTGGTAGTGGACTTTTGCTTCCATGAGGTCGGGTGGTAGTGATTCTTTTTACCATTTTGATCTGACGGTTCTTCTTCATGCTTAGATGATCCCTATTGCAGTTCTTCTTCTTATTCCTCCTGAGACTTGTTCAGTTTCATGAGTCATATATTTGTACCATATGTGTATATTGGTTAACATCCTTTCAAAGGATGTATTGCATTTTTATGTGTTAGTGCATACCCTTTGAATGGTGTAGTGGATATTGATTCATGTATGTATTGATGACATGTAACTGATTGAATGTTTGAAGATGTTAAGTTGATGATCATGCAAGGCATTAAATTAGTTAATGTATTGTATTGTAATTTATGTCAACTTGATATAATCTATATGGTCATGGAAATACTTCCAAAGACTTTAAAGAACCGATGAATCAAGGCTATGCTATCAGTAATCCATAAAAGTCAAGTATTCACAAAGTTATTGTATACACCAATGGAGTGCACACCGATGGTCAGAGTAAAAGAGAAAAGTCACAGTGTTACTCGATGAAAAAATGCACAGCATTATCGATGAGAAAATTTATAGTGTTGCCAGAAAAGAAAAATACAGTGTAACCCAACGGAGAGAATCAGAGTGTTGCCTGACATAAAAGACAAGGATGAAGATCCTGATGACAACTGAAGTCACACCAATGGAACAGTTAGTTATCATTGACAACTAACTGAAGTTTTGACCGACAGAACAAAGAGTTTAGAAAATGAAAAAATGCTTAGCTTTTAAGAGCTAAAGATAGACTTAACTGATACTTATCATTGTTTTAATCATCTGAATAAGTAATTGATTTAAAGCTGATTTTTCCAGTTGGCAAGAAGATCTCTTTGAGATAGAACTGGAGTTTTCTTTTCATCTCTTGGAGAGAATTGTGGAACATGCCAAGAATCAAGAAAGCCAAGAAAAGAGGAAATCATGTCTATATAGAGAAAAACCCAATTCATTATGAATTTTGGGGTGAAAAAGAGAAGAGGAAAGATGCTAAATAAAATCTAAAGGAGAAGAAAGTCTTCATTCAGTCCTGATCAACAAGCTAAAGAAAGAGCTAGATTCTGTAGACACTGACGAATAGTGAGACAACATGAAAAAGTAGAACAGTGTGGAGAAAAGGTATAATTGATTATATTGATTAGAGAGGTAATGCACTTACAATAGATATGAAAATATGCAATCAAGTTGTATGTATGAAGAGATCATTAATATTTCAGTTTAACCATTTAAGCATCAAGTTTCTTAACCGAGAAGGACTTAAAAGTCTTTTACAATTGAGATACATCCCAAGGAGTATCAAAAATTTTGATCATAGAAAGTATCATTGGATATGCCCAATACCTATTGACAAGCCAAGTGAGTGTTTGATCAAGGATGGTAGCATTAGATGCCAGATACTACGTGACAAACTATCTTTTAAATCCTCTAACAAGGTCACACCTAACAGTGTGTTTTTAACCTTTAACAGGGTTGGCTCTTAACAGGGTTCACTTTAGAAGAGTGAAAATTTGGGGTATTAGTCCCAGTGGTTTTTCCCTTAACAAGGTTTCCACATTAAAAATCCACGTGTTATGTGTTTATGTTTCATTACTTTATTGTTTTACAATTCACATATGCGATTCTAGATTGATCAGTAGACTCTACATATTTACTATGTTTCGGTAAATAGACGACTTCTTATCGGTAAACATACAGGAGAAGGATTTACAAAGCATTCTAACAAGTATTAAATTTATATAAGTATTTCAAGGCATTCATCTTGTAGGAGAAAAGATAACTAGAGGTATAATTTGTGGTTATAAGTTTTAAGGGTTGATCTAAGGATTAAATTTTGATGCCACTGATTCACCCCCCTCTCAGTTATTACTAACAATTGGTATCAGATCTTGTGTGCTTAGAAGGATGGTTTCAAGACCTAAGTTAAATATCACAAGATGAATAGACAAGATGTGCCCAAGTTGAACAAAGACAATTTTGATTCATGGCAGAGCAGAATAAGAATCCACTTATCAGGTATTAGAAATGATGTTAGTCAATAATTAGATACTAAATATGTGTTGCCCACAGGAGCACCAACAGTTGAAAAAATGAGAGAGAAGCATGAGCACAATTGCATGATGATAGAGCTTTCTTCCTCACTCTCTGATGCTGAATTTGAAGATGTCAAAACTTGCAAGAATGCAAAGTAGATATGGAAAAAATTGATGCTTGTACATGGTGGTGACAAGAATGTTTTGAGAGCCAACATAGAAAGCCTTAGAGGAAATTTTGATGATCTCAAAATGAAAGAAGGTGAAAACATCACTCAGTACAACACAAGAATCAAAGAGGTAGTCAATGCTATCTGAGGAGTTGGAGGTGTACTAGAAGAAGATATAGTGGTAAGTAAAATTCTAAGAACCTTACTGCCTACTTATGCTATTAGAGTATCTTCCATACAAGAAGCAAGAGCAATGGAAAATAGAAATGTTACTCTAGATAGTTTGATTGGAAGACTAATTTCATTTGAGATGAATAAATTTGATAATAGTGTCTTACAAAACATAGAGTATGCATTCAAAACTTCTATGAGAATAAGTAAATCAAGTCATAAACACACTATGTGAAAAGATAGTGATAGTGAAAGTGAAGAAGAAGATCTTGATTGGACACTTTGCTCCAAGATGTCCTAACAGAAGAAAATATGATAGAATTAATGATAGATCATTTGATAAGAAGTCTAACAGAGGTGATTACAGAAGCTACTGAAAATCAGAAAGAAGAGATACCCAAGATTACAAGGACAAAGAAAAGAAGGCTAGTTACCTAGCAAAATACAAAGATGAAGATACTGACACTGAATCTGATGAAGACATTAAGATGGTGTTCGTGGAAGTGAAAGATGATTTAGATGATGATGAAGAAAGGTATGTAGAAAAAACACTCATATCTAAAGTTAATATAAATGATGTTTGGATCATAGATAATGGCTGCAGTCACCATATGACCGGTGAAAAGAAAAAGTTTGAGACTTTTGAATACTATAATGGTGGTTCAGTAAGAATGGGTAATGATACACCTTGTCCAGTTGAAGGTAGATGAGATATAATGTTGGATAACTAGATAAAAT
The DNA here is from genome assembly GCA_018584345.1 of Thuja plicata. Lineage (NCBI taxonomy): Eukaryota > Viridiplantae > Streptophyta > Pinopsida > Cupressales > Cupressaceae > Thuja > Thuja plicata. Next base: position 173,898 of record MU225219.1, on the reverse strand, counting down.
GTGAAAATGCTTATTGGGTAAATAGATTAAATTATAATCTAATGAGTGTTTCTCAGTTGAATAATTTAGGTCATAGAGTAGCATTTGAAAATAAAAAAGGCAAAGATCTTCAATAAATCAAGAAATCTGATTGGTATTGATGAGCAGACAAAAGGTAACTTATTCTATCTAAATGATACTGACACCACTTGTTTGATTTCTACAAACAAAGACATATGGCTGTGGCACAAAATTTTGTGTCATGTGAACTTTGACAATATGATAAAAATTATCAAAAATAGAAATGTCAGAGGCTTACTGACAATGACTAAGCCCAACAACGTCATGTGTAAGAATTGTCAAAAAGGAAAGATGAAAAAGACTAGTTTCAAAAGAAAAACCCATACATTTGATGCAGTTCTAGAATTAGTCCGTACTAATCTATGTGAACCCATGAGGAAAAAGAGCTATTATGGAGATAGATATTTTATTCTCTTTGTTAATGATTACTCTATAATGATGAGAGTCATGTTTCTAAAAGATAAATCAGAAGCATTCAAGATGTTTAAATGGTACAAAGCAATGGTTGAGAAACAAAGCGGTAAGGAATTAAAATTCTTAAGATCAGATAGAGGAGGGGAATTTATTTTAGATGAATTCACTAACTTTTGCAATGAGCATGGAATCAAAAGACAGATCTCTACACCAAGAACACCACAATAAAATGGAATTGCTAAGAGAAGGAATCACTAGTAAATTTTACCCTATTTTTCAATGAGGAATAGTCAAATGTTTGACACCCATTGGTCTCACAGACGACTATAACTATTGTCAAACTTTTTTCATCCCTTATTCGACAGGAAAACTAGTAGTCAACATATCGACCTACTTAGTGGTTGAATTATTGACCGAATCTTCACTAAAAATATTGCCTGAAGCTGGAAGAATTGTAGATCAACCCTTTTATCTAAGCGGTCAACACTCACCAAAATTTTGACCACCTTTGGTCATAATTAACATCAAACATATAGCAGTCTTGTCGAAACATCAAACACAGGGTGTCACTTTGTCGACCATAGTTGGCTGGAATCAATGTCGAACACATAGTAGTCACATCAAAACATCATAAATAGAGTCTCATTTTCTTGACAAACATTCATCTCCATTGACGTCGAACACATGGCATCCTGGTCAAAACTACTAATATTAGAATGTCGAAAAAGAGACCAATACAAATTTTTGTTTAAAAAAAATAAAATATATTATTTATGGGTTTAGTATAGTCAAAGATATGATTAGTTTAGTATCAGTATAGGATTAGGTAACTAATAGAGATAAGATAAGGTTCCTCTTGTTCCTTCTATAGTAACAACTTTCTTTTATGAACTTTTCACTAATCTATATAGGGCAAAGTATCTGCGATTTATTTTATTAAAGTTTAGAAAAGTCTCTAATGCTTAGGTAGTTGTGTTAATTTATGCATGCATAAGTTGTTCTTC
>MU225219.1:141029-156640 GCA_018584345.1 Thuja plicata | reverse complement strand
ACAATAGTTACTATATAATTGGAGACACAAGATAGTAGTTTAATCTCTCCCATTTGTTTCATCTCTCCACAAACATGTTAGGGTTGGCAGTTGAATGTTGAATTCAAGCTCTATATGAATTGTGAGGAAACCAATTTTCAAAATTCTTGCATTGTTGAATTCAAAATTCCAAGTAAAATCTACTAGAGGTGGAAATTTATTAGTTTCTTGTAGAATTATAAAGCCCTAGTTATAGAGCTTGAAACCCTAGCACATATACAATGAAAATGGGTAAGAAGGAAACTATATTGGAACTATTTGGTAAGTTAAATGAAGACATGTTGGTGCAACTAAATGGTAAAATAGTTCTGTTGCAGTTAAGTGGTCCTAATGGGCCAGAGGATAAATTTTTAGTTGACTTGGAAGGAGTTAGGGATGCCAAATTGTTTGAGATTGGATGGAGCCTCTTTGAACAATGGTATCATAAGATGAATCTCAAATTTTCTTTGAGAAATGCATGGAATCTTGATATGGGGAAATTATTTGTCTCTAATGTGTTTGTAGATGTAGATTTCATTAAGGCTATGGTTAGAATATATGTTGCTAGAAGGAGGTGTGTTGTCAGCTGCTGGCCATGAGATGGTCAACATGTCAAATTTAGCAATCTCAAAAGTGTTCTGGTTGAATTGAGCCGCCACAAAGATGATCAATTTTACCTGATTTGTGGAAAACTACAAAACACATTCATATGTATATAGAAACATTGTCCTCCCCAAGTTCAAAATCAAGCACCCTTAGAGGAAAAGTAATTTAATTTCAATATTAGAGAAAGAGTCATTTGGGATAGACACATTTGAACACTACTTTGTCAACACATTTCACATTGTGTCAGATTCTAGGGTGGGATGCAAAGCCCTAAATGCCAATTCCATATATGTGTTTGGTTGTAGACCTTCAATACCTTATGCAAAATTTTGAATTTGATTTTACAACATACTTTGAAGAGAAGATGCACGAAAAGTTGGTGATTGCAAAGGGAAATCCAGAGAAGTTTGAATTTAATTATTTAAGTGGTGTTTGGTATTTACTCCATTTATCTATAAATTGGAGACACAAGATACTAGTTTAATGAGATTGTTACAAGTATGCAGATGTTGCTGAAGTGTTGTTAGAGCTCAGAGTGTTAGTGTATGGATGTATCTCTCCTTTAAATATTAATACATGTCCTCTTTCTTGTGTGGAATTTTTTTTAAAAGGGTTTCTGCATGTAAATCTTGTGTATCTTTGGTTAGCTAATTTATCTGTTATTGCTCGTTGTGAAATTACAAAATTTTAATTATATGGTAATCTTTGTTTAATAAACAAATTTCATATTTGCACACACCTTCTATAGATTTTATTATAGTAATTTCACCTTCTTTCTGAACACAAGTCTCCCACTCACCTAACAATCATCAAATTAATTATATTAGTACTCACCGAACAATCATCAAATTAAATATATTAGTTAATGTCTTGACTATTGAACTGGTAAATTGAGACATACTTGACTAACCACAATGCAAGAATGCCAATCATCAGTGAATTCTCAACTATCCCCAAAAACACTTATTGTGTGATTTGAGACATACTTGTTTTCATAGATACACACATCTAGGTCTATGAATTGAGACATCCTCACCTTGAAAAGATCCACACATTTAATAATGTAAATACAACAATGTCAAAAGTAGATCACTTACTATAAGAAATGTTTCTAAGTTAAGATGCCTTAATATCCAATATATCTAAAATAGACTAAACCTTAAGACAAGGTAATGGTGTACAATACTTCTTATGGAAGAAGCCACTCCATGTTGTATTTCCAAGAGATCCCAGACACAATACTATACTCAACACCTATCCTTACAATGATAAATCTTGTTTATAAGTTATTGAAACAAAATTGAGTATGTAGGTATGGTATGTTGGTAGGACAAAGGTTGGGTATATTTTTCATATGTCCATACATAAACATATAAATTTATAGCTCCTCTGTGACACATTCCTTGTACATTTATACAAATTTCTGACTAGTTTACAAGAAAGGTCAAGTGTTAGCCAAGGGAAAGTTGGTTTTTGAGTCTTGTGTATGGTATGTGGTAGTTTCTATAAAGAATCATTGTAATTTGATTAGGATGCTTATAATTTTGTGTTAGTGGATGTATGGTATCAACTAAGGCAGTTTCTATAATAGGAACATATGACAGAATGAGATTTTAATATAACTTTTAAAAACTATTTCCCCCTACAAACAAATGCTTAAAGGTGCTTGTGTGCTAAGTAGATCTCCTTGCCTTTTAAATATTACCAATATATATATGAGGGAAATTATCATTAGTATGATGTCTCATTAATTTTATTTGGTCATCTTGAAGATGACTAAAATCCACACGGGTTAAATCTTACAGAAAAAAGCTAATTAAAAACTGCTTGTGAAATCCTCTACCTACTTAACATAAATACATGAATAAGTTATTATTGGTTAATACCACATTGGTGTGTGAGGCAAGGGTGAATCATAAGGCATTCAATGATCCAAAATTTGTGTCAATGGGGAAAGAGGCTACTAGTAAAAAATTGAAAGTGCAATATTGATTGAAAATTTAGTCATTTGATGGTGTTCTAAGTTGTTGCTCATTCTATGCAAAGATTATATTATCTGTGTAGTTTCTCAGTCCTTTTGTTGACTGTTCTTGGTAGTTCTATGTACAAAAAACAAGTTGGTTTGAAGTTCCAATGGTTAATTTATTTTCTATTCCTCCTCCCTACTAACAAATGGTCAAATGGTCAATGGGTAATGCAGTGAAATGTTTGAGTCAAAAATTCAAATCAACGTCTTTGTAGATGCTAGGTTTGTCATGATTCATTTGTTAGTTTTGTCATGCAAAAACCATATGCAATTTATTCATCTCATATGAAACAAAGAAACCCTAATTGGGTTACTCGAATTGAAAACTAACAGCACATCGTAACCCATATTGTTGCAAATTGACAAATAGTTTAATTTCGGATAAACACAATACAAATAGAATGAGAACAATCAATACCAACCTAATTTTGTGTAAGTCTGAAACAAATCTGCCTTCCATTTGATCATGCACAGATGGTGTTGGTTCAATGACTTCAACGCATATGTACTTTGTGCCTTCTATTCATGCCCTCCTTCAACTCTTCTTCACTGCATAATCACAATGAATTGAAATGAAACCTTTTTTTTTTAAGTTATATTGATCGTGTTTTTTGCAATTATGACAAAATGTCCTAGTTTTTGTAATTTTGACCAACATGGGAATGGATGAAAAAAATCAAATTTTTCCTTCCATTTTCTGACCAAGCAAAACAAATGTAATGCATGGTGGGAAATTTAGGTCAAAATTTAGGGTCAAATGTACTAGTGAATAGATCCATAGTTGGTTGTGCAAGCACATTGATGATAGAGGAAGGGATTACCCAAATCTTCTAGAGGGAAGCTGTCAGTACTTCTATTTACACATTGAATAGAGTACAATTGAAGAAAGACACCGAGAAGACACCTTATGAGCTTTGGTATGGCTATACACCCAATGTAAGTGACTTCAAAACTTTTGGTAGTTAATGTTATATCTTAAAAGGTGATAGAAATAGAAAGCTTGACTACAAGAGTGATGAAGGTATCTTTCTAGGGTATTCCACCAAAAGCAAGGCTTATAAATGTCACATTAAAGCCTCTAACAAAGTTGTTGAAAGTGCAAATGTAAAGATAGATGAATTTGCAAAGAAGAATGAAAAGGAAAGCACTAAAGAACCAGAGGACTACATAAGCTTTGCTTACAATGAGGAACCTAACACTCTACCCAACCAACAATCTAGAGCTCTCGAGCAACAAATTATTGCACTTGAGCATCAGGCTGCAAATACCGATGATCAATATATTGCTCAAAATGATGCACCAAGTGATGGAGAATAGAATGAAGGACAAAATGATGATCAAGATGATAGAAAAATAGCTGAACCTATACTTTCCAGATATGTCAGAAGGAGCCATCCACAAAACTAGATAATTGGAGACAAGAAGTCTGGTATGAGAACCAGAAGTAAGTCTCTAAATACAAGATGTCTTATTTGTGATTATGAGCCAAAATATGTCAATGGTGCACTAGATAATGATGAATGGATAAGTGATATGAATGAAGATATTAAGTAGATAGAGGAAAACAAGACATGAATACTTGTATTGAGATTAGATGACAATAATGTCATCGATACAAAATGGATATTCAGGAATAAGCTGAATGAGAATGGAGAAGTCACCATAAATAAAGCAAGACTAGTATGCAAGGGGTATGCACAAGAAGAAGGAATTGACTATTGAGAGACCTTTGCACCCATTTCTAGGCTAGAAGGAGTGATAATATTGCTTGCTTATGCTACATATAAAGGATTCAAGGTATACCAAATGGATGTCAAGTTTGCATTCCTAAATGGAATACTTGAGGAAGAGGTATACATTGAGCAACCAGAAGGGTTTATTGATCTAGACAAGAGGAACATGGTATGTAGACTACACAAATCCTTGTATGGATTGAAACAAGCACCCCGAGCCTAGTATGAAAGACTTCATTCCTATCTTATAAGTATTGGATTTGTAAGGACTAGTGAAAATAATAATCTTTATTTGAAGGAAGATAATGATGCTAAAATTTTGATTGCTGAGATATTTGTTGATGACATCATTTTTGAAGGAAATGATATGCTATTCAAATCATTTGAAAATGAAATGAGCAAAGAGTTTGAGATGTCTATGTTTGGAGAGATCAAGTTCTTTCTTGGTCTCTAGATCTTGCAACAAGATGAAGGTATTTTCATCACACGATCCAAATACATCAAAGAAGTACTCAAAATATTCAAGATGGAAGAGTCCAAACTAGTTGGAACAATGATGGCTACTGGATGCAAGTTGAAAAAGGAGGACAAGCCATCAGAGATAAATCAAACTTTGTACAGATCTATGATTCAGAAACTCTTGTATGTTGTACATACTAGACCAGATATTGAACATGCAATAGGAATAGTTGCTAGATTTTCTACTTATCCTAGAGAATCACATATGACTTCTACGAAAAGAATCCTAAGATATCTAAATAATATTGAGGAATATGGATTATGGTATATAAGAGAAGGTAAATTTGAGCTTAAGGTCCTTACCAATGCTGATTGGGCTGGAAATATTGATGACCGGAAGAGCACAACTGGAGGAGCATTCTTTATGGGTGACAGAATTGTCACATGGATCAGCAAGAAGAAAGGATGCATTTCTTAGTCTACTGCAGAAGAAGAGTATGTTGTTGTTTCTAAAAATTTCTCAAATATTGCATGGATCAAATAGTTACTGGAAGGTATGCATATGCAAATTCTAGAACCAGTAATTATCTATTGTGACAATACCATTTCAATAAACATTTCCAAGAATCTAGTCATGCATGCTAAAACAAAGCATATTTCCATCAAGTATCATTATTTGAGAGAACAAGTTTAGGAAAATGAAGTGATACTTGAATATGTGTAGTGAAAAGAAAAATTGGCCAGTATCTTCACCAAGCCACTGCCCAAGGATGCATTTGAATAATTGAGAAAGAGACTAGGGGTTAGAACCTTTTCTACTGGTTAGTAAGATGAATAGAAGGCTTCATCAGCCTACATACTATTAGAATGGCATTCATGTTGATGCAAGAAGAGAGATGGAATTCAAAGATACATCTATATACAACAAGGTATTTATCTACTCCGAGCACCAGAGTTATTACCGATGGATTGGGAAATTCAAGGAATATATTATGGATAAAAAGGATCCGTGTGGCATTAATGTCAAAGGGAGAGAAATATCTCATTATGATATAGATAAAGGGAGAGATTATATCCATTATCATCTTAGGGAGAGATTATATCCATCAAAGTATCCAAAGTGAGAGATGTAATTAGAAAGGGAGAGTACATACAAAAGGAAGATAGAATTGCTGACAAGAGACATCAAAAAGAAAGGAGAACAATCAAAGGGAGAGAGTTTGACATAGGAGGAGAACACATCACATTAGAGAAAGAAAGATTATACATCTATACAGTGAAGGGATTGAAGACAGACATAAAGATGCAAAAATCAAATCAAAGCTATTTGAGCTTACCGAAAGCCAGACAATTGTAATAGTTACATTAGGAAAGCTGGATGAAACTGTACATTTCATATTGTATTAGCAATAGTATAGCATGATAATGTTGTATGTTTCCATCAATGCCAAAGGGAGATATTGATGACATGTAACTGATTGAATGTTTGATGATGTTAAGTTGATGATCATGCAAGGCATTAAATCATTTAATGTATTGTATCGTCATTGATGTCAACTTCATATAATCTGTATATGGTCATGGAAATACTTCCAAAGACTTCAAAGAACTGATGAATCAAGGCTATGCTATCAGTAATGCATACAATTCAAGTATTCACAAAGTGACTATATACACCGACAGAGTGCACACCGATGGTCAGAGTAAAAGAGCAAAGTCACAGTGTTACCTAATGAGCAAATGCACAACATTATCAATGATAAAAGTTACAGTGTTTCCCAATGAGAAAAATATAGTGTAATATGACGAACATAAGTAGAGTGTTGCCCGATGGAAAAGACAAGGACAGAGATCCTAATGACAACTGGAGTCACACTGATGGAATAGTTAGTTATCACTGATGACTAACTGAAGTGTTTACTAAAAGAATAGAGAGTTTAGAAAATAAAAAAATTATTAGTTGTCAAGAGCTAAAGATAGACTTAATTGATACTTATCATTGTTTTAATCATCCAGATAAGTAATTGATTTAAAGCTGATTTGTCCAGTTGGCAAGAAGATCTCTTTGAGATAAAAATGGAGTTTGCTTTTCATCTATTGGCGAGAATTGTGGAACATGCAAAGAATCAAGAAACCTAAGAAAAGAGGAAATCATGTCTATATAGAGACAAACCCAATTCATTATGAATGGTGGGGTGAACAAGAGAAGAGGAAAGATGCTAAAGAAAATCTAAAGGAGAAGAAAGTCTTCATTTAGTCTTGATCAAAAAGCTAAAGAAAGAGCTAGATTCTGTAGACATCGATGAATAGTGAGACAACATCACAGAGCATAATAGTATGGAGCAAAGGTATAATTGATTATATTGATCAGAGAGGTAATACACTTACAATAGATCTAAAAATCTATAATCAATTTGTATGTATGAAAAAATCATTAATGTTTTAGTTTAACCATTAAAGCATCAAGTCTCTTAACTAAGTAGGACTTAAAAGGCTTTTACAATTGAGATACATCCCAAGGAGTATCAAAAAGTTTGATCATAGAAATTAGCATTGGATATGCCCAATACCTATTGATAGGCCAAGTGAGTGTTTGATCAAGGATGGTAGCATTAGATGCCAGATACTAGGTGACAAACTATCTTTTAAATCCTCGAACAAGGTCACACCTAACAATGTGTTTGTAACCTTTAACATGGCTCACTTCAGAAGAGTGAAAATTTGGGGTACCACTCCCAGCGGTTTTTCCCTTAACAGGGTTTCCACATTAAAAATGCATGTGTTTTTTTTTTATGTTTCATTACTTCACTATTTTACATTTCACATATGCAATTATGGATTGATCGGTATACTCTGCATATTTACTATGTTTTAGTAAATAGATGACTTCTTATTGGTAAATATACAGAAGAAGGATTTACAAAGTATTTTGACAAGTAGTAAATTGATATAAGTATTTCAAGGCATTCATCTTGTAGGACAGAAGATAACTAGAGGCATAATTTGTGGTTATAAGTTTTAAGGGTTGATCTAAGGATTAAAGTTTGAGGCCATTGATTCACCCCTCCTCTTAGTTATTAATAACATGTATACCTTGGGTATCAGTTGTATATGTGGTCTTATTATATGAGATGTATATTATGGATTCAGTTGATGTATCCTTTATTATAGTTCTTTATAGTTTTTCTTCATAGATTATTTTTCTTAAGTAATTCTACATCAAGTAACCCTCGAGTCTTGTTATATTTGTTGATTTGTACTTATGTGTATGTCATGTATCTTATTGTGTTGCTTCCACATTATTATCAATACTACTTGTAAACATTAAATTATTTTTATCCTACTAACTTAGTGTCATGTTTAGGTTGGGTCTCGTAGGTTCCCTAGTGGGGCATTACACTTGGTATCAGAGCACATGTTTCTACACTGGGAGCTCTAGGATATTTAATGCCCATTAGTTATCTTTTGATTTTAAAAATTGAAAACAAACATAGACATTAAACTATGATGTATTTAAAACTATTGCTTTGTGATTATTTGTTTTCTTTTATTGATATTTAGCTTTGGTTTTGATTTTGGTTTTGAGTTATTGTTTGGTTCTCTCGTTGCTTCAGGAATCATGCCTAAGACTAGAGTTGATAGAGGTCAAGTTGGTGGCCATCAAAGGGGTAAGGATCATAGTCCTTCCACGAGTGTCAGTAAATATAGTTCTCATTAGCATAGTACAGATGAGCAGAGGGATGAGTGTCAGGATGAGTCTGAGGTGCCAGACATTAGGAAGTTATTGCAGGTGATTTTGAATCATCTTGGTCCTGAGTAGGGTAGAGTGGAGAAGGATGTTTCTAATTATTCTAAGTTAGAGTAGAGAGTGAGGGTGAGATATAGGAGCTCTCCAAGGAGGACCATCATAGTTGATATTGATGTTGTGGCAGAAAGCCACATGAGGGATCTTATGAGAGTATGACCTACTTCCTTTGATGGGAAAGGATCATGTTTTTAGGAAGAGACATGGATTATTTATTAGAGAGGATTTTTTCTATTCACCCCTTTAGTAGCAATACTAAGGCAAGGTATGTGGTGATGCAACTCTCTAGTTTTACACTAGTGTGGTGGAAGATAGAAGAGAAGAAGTTATGGCTCCATATAGATACAATTACTTGGGAGTTATTCCTTTAGAAATTCCAAAGGTGCTTCCTCTTAGATTAGTGAAGGTAGAAGTGAGCGAATGAGTTCCACAACCTGAGACTATTGACCTTGTCAGTGGAAGTGTATGAGAATCGATTCTTCGAGCTCAAGTAGTATGTAGGTTATGGACATGATTCAACCCTGATTATTCAACATTTTATTAGGGGACTCAATGAATGCATCATTGCAGGAGTTAAGCTCTTCGAGCCTACAAACCTCAAATAAGAATTCATGAAAGATAATTTTGTAGAGGCGAATCTAGATTTGGGCCATGGATGCTAGTTGGGAGTTTAGCCTAGTGTACCTACTTCTGGTTATAGAGGTAATCATTTTTTAGGGAGCTGGGAATTCTAGAGGTCCTTCTACCTTTCCAAAAGGTAATAAATCCCAGTAGCAAGGTGGATTCATTCCTCCTACTTTTAGTGGTAGTTCTTGGATTAGGAATTTCCATGATATTCAGTGTAACAAGAATAATTGGAAAGTTCAACCAGTGTAGAGTGTGCATCAGCAAATCAGTAGGGGTATTTTTCAGAAGTCTAGTGCACCTTCAATTAGAGGAGGTGGTAGTAGAGGATCTTGTTTTTCATGTTGGCAGTTTGGTCATATTGCAGTCAATTATCCTTAGCGTGGAGCGATGTTCTAAAAATAGAGGCTAGTAGCTTTTGAGCCTATAGTTGGGAATGTTGGTAGATCTTCTGGAGCGTATTTAGCCTTTGATCACCTTCCAAATATGTATCATGCTACTGTGAGTGGGGTTGCAAGTAGAGGACCAACAGCTAGTTTCTACATTCCTACAATAGGGAGTGATCCCCAGTGTTTGAATCAGAGAGCTAGGAAGGGTCCTATTGGATCTACATGTTGAATCTTTTTGTGTCTCGGTAGGATGCTTGGTGTTGAGATATTCATATCTCTATCTTTGTTGTAGGATTCCAGGAGAAAGCCTAGTTTTTTTTTTTTTTTTTTTTTTTTTTTTGGGGGGGGAGATGTAATACCCACCCCTTAGTTTTATTTTCTATTTCAGTTACCGAAATATTTTAGGACATCTCATGAATATGTGGTTTGTTTTAGTTGGTTTTGAGGATATTCATGTATTACATTTCATTATATTATTGATACATTGCTTAGTGTATTATATGTTATAAGTGGATATGATTTATGGTTATTTCATGATGGTTATGTATATGTTAGGATGTCATTTTGATTATGTTTTTCTAACAATACTGACCCTATATCTGTATGTGCATGGATCATTTGTATGTTTTACTTTTCTATTTGGTGTGCTTGGTATGGTATGCGACAGAGTCATAGTTACTTTCTTCGGTGAGATCCACATGATAAAGTGGTCTCAACCATTGTTTGTTATTTTATGTGTATACATATGCTCATCTTTATGATGACAATTTTTTAGGTACTGGGCTATGTCTTCCCTAAATTCATAGGAGTGAGCGTGCCCTATAAGAATATCTCAATGGTAAGAGAGGGGAGATATTATTGAGGCCTAAATCCTACCCTAAACCCTTATTTTGTCCTAGAAACAAATAAGAATCTGATTGACTATCCTATGTGAATCTGTTAAGTGATATGGATTCATATGCCTTCAATGTGTGTTTGTGTGTTTGTTCCAGTTTTTTCTCTGTTTCAGTTGTTTTCCTAATTAGATGGGTTTTAGTTGATTTAATGATGTTTTTGGATTGATTTATTTAATGAATAGTTATGGTAAATATTAATGTTAATAATTGTACCTTTGATAAGGTTAAATCATTGATATATTAAATATATGGCTATTTAATAATTAAATCAATTAATTAAATATAGGTATTTAATTCATTGATTTAATTATTGTCTTGATTTAAATAATTGAGATTTAATAAATATTAAATCCAATAATTGTAATTAATTGTGCAAGTTGAATTATTAAGTGTTGCTTTAAGTTGCATGGTTAATTGATTTATTTAAATTGAAATATTCTCATGCATTTTCAATTATGACTTTGTTTTTTATATTATAAAGTTGGGATGTGCATGCTTTAAGTGAAAATTAAAAATAAAGAATTTCTTTTAATTATTAATTAGATAATTAATATTCCATTAGGGTTTCACATTTTGAAAACCTAATTGCATGTTTTTTTATATCCTTGGATTGAAAGCCTTTTTGGAGGTTGTTGAATGAGGGAGAAGGAGAAATGAGGTGATTGGAGATTTGTGGAAAGCTTAGGAGAATTTTTGGATTCTTCATTGCTTTGGATTTGGATTTGTTTCTTCTCAACAGTTATTAAGGTAGGATCTCTATCTAATTAATTATAGCTTCCATATCCTTGTGTTCTATGCATCTAGAATGCTAGGATACTTTTGACGAGACTTTGTGACGGGTCTCACCAACATATATAAGTTGTCACTGGGTATTGGGGTACCAGCCAACTTTGCCTATAAAGGAGTTTCGGACAATAAATTATTTGGACCTTCAAGCACCTAAGAGTTGGGTCTCGACGATGTGGGGAGCTAAGTTGGGCAAGTGACTATTTTGTTCAGGGGGATAGCTGGTTTTTGACTTGTCTTCTCCGAGGATTTTGTGATAGGTCAGGGTTTCCTACAAGCACACATTAGTTTACCAAATAAAATTCAAAATATAGGCCAGAGTTGGAGTTATTACTTCTAGTTATAGTCATACCACATATTTCTAACATCAACAATTCTCTAACATACTACACTAAATACTGAATGCATATAGAACTAGCAGTTCATACATATTTAATAGCAAGGGGGAAAAGAGGTCATTAATCTACTTAAAAACATTAGAGCAGAGGACATTAGAAACATACAACACAAAAGAGTGTTAACTCATAGATATGAACACCAACAACATCATTTCCAGAACTCTTCCTTCTTCATTAACAAGGTTCCAACATCACTGGTGTGTACATCAATGGCTTCAAGAGAGCATTTAACTATTCAGAACTATTGAGAACTACCGAGCATTGACCTATGAAACTACAAGAAAAGGAAATGCTAAATGCTAATAGTATGGACTGCAAAATCATAAATTTTGCCAACCCTTGAAATGAGGTCAGACTTATTATTTATACACATGACTTACCCTAAAACTAACCTAATCTAAATTTACACTCAATAATAAAATATAATATTCGGTGGCCGGTACTACCTGCACCACTTTACAACTACCTCAAAAAGAGCGGAGGTTTGACAGATTGGTAGAAGAAGATAAAAGAAAGGATGGAAGAATTGGCCTTGAGAAGAGTGTCGGGGTAAGAATAGAAGAAATATGATCTTCCCAGAGGTTAAGGCTACATGCTTCATTAATGTGAAATGTGGCTCATTGTCTTCGATGTGCAAGGTGATTAATGCTGGAGTGGCACCTTGGGAAGATCGCCTGTCAGGGCCATCCCTCGATCTGACACACCATACTGGGGCCACCTACTTTATGACACCCTTATTGACTGCCGGACAATGACCGGTTAGCTCTGGGGAACCTAACATGGGTCATCAAAATAATTCAAAAACTATTGGATCTAGAATTCCAGAGTCTAGGAGCTTACACTCAAAGATTAATGAATGTTCAAACTGCACCCTACTAATGCAAATGCCCAAAATCCAAAGAGTTTTATTGTCCCTTACTGTTCTTAAATGCCTCCAAAATTTGGCTAATTCCATCTCCATCTATGTCCTCAATGCTATTCCACCGGTCATGAATAGTTTCAAACTTCTCTTCAATTTCTTTGGCCCCATTCTAGAATTCATCTACTAGCTTTATGAAGTCATGAGCCCGGAGCATCATTTAAGATATTCTTGATAGCTTCCCTCTGTCAAAGTCTCCAGCAGACTGATAATGTGACTCCATTAGCTCATCATATTTAATGAGAACATAGTCCTCCAGGGCACAAGTTTTGGTGGTGAAGGGATTGACTTGCAAAACCCTTCCAATGAATGCCTTATATAGGTCCAAAGGATACTAGACTGCTATAACCTTCTCTTTGAGGGCTGTAACCAGTTGCTTGCATACCTTGATCTTGAGGCCAATTCTGGATTACTGGGCCCAGAGGAATTTGAATGATTCCTCTCCCTAAATTCCTGTGTTTGTGATGACCTCTTCCTTGGAGTTCATTATTTCTTGTAATCCAGTCTTCCACCCATCATTCTTCTCCAAGTTCCTTCCCACAGGACAATGGCATTGGTTACTTGGCCAAAGAGATTATTGGCCAAGTAAAGGTTTGGGAGGGACACCTCTAAAAAGTTCCTTACGACCTTGATATATTTTGCAATCCATCCATCTATAGTCTATGCCTTCTTTTTCATAGCCCTAAGAGCATACATGTCACTCTATGGAAGTGGTGGTCTGGAAGTGGAAGCTTCCGGGTGGATCTTGGCCAATGGGTGTGTAAGCTCTGCTAGGAGCCTAAGGAGATTTTCATTATTTTCTCTTTTCTCCATTAACTTCTATATTTGTTTGTCATACCAGGCTTCCACTGCTTGGGTTGCCTCTCTTAGCAGGTCCAACTCTCCCTGCTTGTCTCTCCTCCCCAGATGTACCTTTGTTATGGCATAATCTTTGGCCCTTGTTGTTAATGCATTTGTATCTTGGGAAGGTGTTGTAATTATTGAAATTGTGTTTCCTCTCGGGCCATTCTAGAGGGTATGGACTATCTAGGCCTTCTTGGGCTTCTTGGCCTTTGCATTTTGGGCCATAATTTTGGCCAAGGAGAAGGGAACACCTGTTTCTATAGCTAGGGCCTTTCTCTTTCTAGATTCTACTAGCCATTATGGCAGCTAGGGAAATTTTATTGCTAAGGCCTAAGTATTAGGACTCCCTTTAGAGTTCGGTGGTGTACTCTCGGTATTTGCGATTTCATTAAGCTCTTTCCCCTTTTCCTTTTCATGTTTACCGATTTTTGGTACCAAGATCAATTAGGTGAATTTGCTATGTTTTGAATGGAGTAGGATAAAATTCTCAGTTCTATTGGATCACATTCATACACATTCTTTGAATTTATTGGTTTGTTCTCTTTTCCAGGCTTTCTGATTTTAAATCCTGTATTCGCCGCGCAAAAGATGTCAAACCCTTTTGAAGTCATGCTTTTGTCTCATCATGCAATCACGATCTATTTATGAGTGGTCTTGTTCTGTCCATGAGTCAGCGATGAGCTATTTTGAATGATCATCACGCAATCGTGATCTACTTGCGTCTAGTCATTTTTTGTGTGTGACTGAGCGGGTTCAGCGCTTAAAAGTATGCATCGCGCAGTCACTGTTATGTCATGTTGTCTCTATCCTGCTTTGCGACTGAGCGAGTCATGTAGAAAATCAAACAGTCACGCACCTGCATCGGTATTTATGTCAACGTTCTAAGTTCCATGAGTGCACGATGAGGTCAAGTCATAGTGGTCGCCCATTCGCTTATGTTTTAACCCGTTTGTCTTTTGCAGTGCGAGTATGTGACGAGCTAAAAAGGGGACTCATCACTCAGTCGCACAAGTATTTCTTGAAAGTCATCAGAGCTTTCTAGTGTGCGACAAGCTAAAAAAGGGATGCATTGCATGGTCAGGCAGGCATTTTTCAAAGGTAATGAAGGTCTGTGATCGAGTGACTAAAGGAGCCGTTCAGCTCGTCGCTCAGTCGCTGCTATTTTTAGGTGATAAAAAGGAGCCTGCGAGTGTGCGACGAGTTAGAGGAAGAAGGATGTCGCGCACTTGCCAATCAAATCAGATAAAAGAAAAGGAGCTCACGAGTGTGCGATGAGCAAAGGGAGGGGGTCATCGTGTAGTCGCTGGACAATAAAGATAAAGAGAAAGGCTGAGCGAGTATGCGACCGAATAGAATATGTAGTAAGAAAAGGGATATCGCTCAGTCGCCCAAATCAAAAGGCTATTTTAAATAGCCAGCGAGTGTACGATGATGGTAGCTAAAAATTTTCAGAACCTAGGTGGTTAAGTTTGCAGAAGAGAGATAATTTGCTTAGTTTGCGGGGTTTCCAAAGTTGATCAGAGAATTATAAATTTTAGAAAATTTGTGCACGGGATGGTCAGCTGATCTCTGAGATAGATTTGTTTCAATATCGGTAAAGAAAAAGAGTTTCAGAGTCCGACAGGTCAAGGAACAGAAAGCATTACTCACTCGCAGAAGTTGAAAAGTAAGACAGTCGAGAGTAAGAAATGTGATTTTTGCAGCGAATGAAAAGAGACAGAGAGATTAGATATTTTCTCAGACACTGGAAATCAGATATTTTACAGATGAAAGATCAGTTTTGAAAGGTTAGAAGATGCATTTTTGGGGCTGCAGAAAAGTTATTACAATTCAGAGACTTTTGTGACTCTTCTAGAGGGATAAGACTGCTTCTGTGAGGGAGCATTTATGTTGATATTTTTGGGATGACTTTTAGGGCTTAAACAATGGCTGGACAGGCCAAATCTGATCCAGAAGTTATTGCTTTCAGAATGCAGTTGGCTTGAAGTTGTATAAGTATGAGTTGAAGGACTCATTTGAAAAAAAGTTCTGATTTATGTAAGGAGGCATGCTTTGTGACATTTTCTCTGTCCTTGGTGTATTTTTGTGCATAAGTCTGCAACTCATTGT
>MU225219.1:118820-130458 GCA_018584345.1 Thuja plicata | reverse complement strand
CTAATTGTAAAATGATAATGAAAATATTACACATGTGAAAGAAAAAGGACTTATCTTTATTGATTTTGAAAAAATAGTACATCCAGGTCCATGTTATACTTGTTGATTAAAAACTATCCAAATATGTAAAATTGTATTATATTATATTACCCCTCTTTACATTTTACATTATGCATATATATGTGTTTGAGTGCCTTTCACACCTTTTAGGGTGAAAAGACACAACCCTTATTACAAATTATTTTGAAAAAAAAATAAACTAACTAAAAAAATAACTACCTAACTTTCAGATTTGGCTTTGGTCAGAAATCTAAAACACCTCGTGAAAAGCTAATATTTCTACTGAAGATATAAAATTTAATTTCCCGAACTGGGTCTTTATAGAGTTTTAAAATTTGACCATCTTTATCCTCTATTGAAATCATCTTTGTAGCAAGTCAAAATTCTAGCATTTTCTAAAGGCTTCGATTAGTTAGTTCTATTTATTTGTGTCATAAAGCTTCCTTCCTTTGATATTTTTTTTTATGGAGAAATATGCTTCTTGATAATGGATTGGGAATTATAAATCAAAATTTAGGGTAGCACCAAGGCACACCCGCTCAAAATAATTATGACTATTATCTATAATGGGGAAACATACCTCTTCAATTATTAGGTTCTCCAAGGTGCCCCAATCCACCAGAGGGAGATCTAATTTGTCGATCCCCTACTCTTTATATGATGGGTCCTCTAGAGGCCCATCATCTGTGAAATCTTTCAGGAAACCCCATAGGTTGAAGGCCTTCATTAGACCTTTGGGCATCCTGGAGTGCTGCCGGGCTTGAAGATCAAAAATTTCCTGGCAATCTGCCCATAAATCTTTAATATCATCTTTATGTGGTGGGGACACCTAGGGTAGCACCTCCCTTATTTTTCCCACTAGGTCAAAATTACTTCTAGTATAGTGGAATTTCACCATTTCCAAACTCTTCAATTCATTGTCAGCCTCCGTCACTGTAGTGAGACTACAAGAATAGTTCCCACAAACCATCAGGAATGGAATTGATACGACCTTTTTCAAGGTAAAGAATGCATGGAGCTCTAGGATTTTCCTGTAGAACTCAAAAAGAATAATCCTGTCCCCACAATATCTGGGGAGTAGGTAGGGTTTCCCAAAGAAGCTAGTCACCCAAATGTATGTATTCTACTAGAATTGAATGAACTAATTTCCATAAGTGCTTACCAGGTTCATCGCCTCCTGCAACAACTGGTACTCGGTGTCCTGAGTAAGTGTTAAAATATTTTGGTAAATGAACGCATCATTTACCTTGCAAAAATTAGGAAAGCTAAGTTCCCAATGGACCTGGGGATAATACTCCCATGGAACCAACTGGTAAGGCCCATTTCCAAGGATGCCCACTGTCTGCAAACCCTAAAAAGAAGGTCTCTGTTGGGCCAGTGCCCACAATACATAGGATGAGATGTAGAATTTTAAATCCCAGAGGACATTCTTTAACTATGCATCTACATGATTGGCGATGATAGCCACCCAGTTGAAGGTATAACTATGGGTGGTGATAGAGTAGAGGAGTAATACATCCAGCCAAAAATTCTTGAGCACAAGGATCTCCAAAGACCCTGCACAAAAATATGATCCCCGCCTAAATGCATTCTTTGAAATCTCCATGGGGAATCTCCATCTTCATATTTTTATAGTCCCTCCTTGGGGACTTCAACCAGTGAGTATTAAGATGTTGTCAGGTGAGGAGGGAAGATTCCCCAAACTACTTCAATGATGCACACTAGGAGAGAACAATGGCTCCCTTAAATTGGGGAATCCCTAGCCCTGAAGAAAAAGTGACGGCATCCATATGAACGATGGACGCCAGATAGTGTAGTGGCAGTGGATCAACGAGTAAAACAACTTGGGTGGGGGCATTGTAAAGCATCATGAGTTGAAGGATCAGCTATATTGCTTACACCAATTAGGGAAAAATTGTAGCCTTTATAACTCTAAAGGCATCCACGTACTTTGCCATATCATCTCCGGTGTTCCTCTATTGGTATATGGCTTGGACCAAACCCTGCATTTCAGCCCATTGTCTGGGCTTTGTATCTGTTATTTCCTGTAGCTTAGAGTCCATCTTGGACCCCAGCAGAACACCCTCCCTTAGGTATTTGGAGGTTAATGGTGGTTTGGCCAGCATCTTTTTGTCCTTAGTTTTTGTGGCCGCCTAAGTGGAGGTAGTTGGAAGCTTCGGACTATCAAGATGAGTTATCACTACAGACATGTTGATGGACTACTACAATCTGCAAGATCAGGGAATGATCAATACATATAATATGATAAAAATGCAACATTTTAGGGACACTGGGGTATTCACCAGAGTAAAAGCACAATATTTTGTCACCCTTTTATAAAGGAAAAGACTAACAATATCAAAGTTGTTCAACTTCAATAGTATAAAAGTGACATTTCTGTTTGGAATTTGAAGATGATGTAAACTAATTAAATGTGTTAAAATGGATGAAGTTGATGATTAATATTTTTAATATATTTTTTGAATAATAATTGATATGTTTTTTTAATTTTTAAAAATGGTTTTTTAATTGCTGAAAAATGATGAAAATTTGGGGTCTAGTTCCCACGAAAAACTTATATGTAAATAAATATTTTTCTCCCTAATTTCAAAATATGTTATAGATGACATATATAGCTAGTACATTAAGAAATAAAAATTGGTTTATGACCTATATTTTCTCTTTTATAAAAATTCAAATTCCAACTCACCTGAAATCGACAGTTTTCATCTCCCACCATATTTTTCATAACAAATCTATCCCAAACAAAAAAAGAGATATATATTCTTGAAGAGGACTCTCTCCTCTAGTGCACCATATGATTTACTATTTTTTTTCTTTCTCTAAATCAACATCTCCTTGACTGTTAAAATACCTACTTGCAATATTTTTTAATTACAATAGACTATGTCTAATTAAAACACTATAAAATCTATATGAGGTTATTCATGACTCTGATATCTACAAAAGGGTATTTTTGTATTTTTCTTAAAATATCATTAAAAATACTAAGAGTTATTGAAACGTCACTTTTTTGAAATAATTTTATTTCTATGGTAATTGGACTCAAAGTGGTATAAAACATGCATTTAATAGACATTTCCAATTGGAAAGGTTAAAGCACTTATCTAACTTAGCTAGAATAAATCTAGCTAGATCATATGTTAGACCAAAATTAATTTTCAATAAGAAATAATAAAATTCAGCTGTGCTGATAAGTTAGCCTAAAAGGTGACAGATTATTGTGCTTTTACCCACCACCATCTTGCACCTATTCAAAAAGTATGAGTGCGCATCAAAATCCTGGAATATCAAAGTTAGCAAAGATCAGATTTTGATCAACACCCAGAGACTCTGGGGTATTTAGTTTAGGCAAAAAAAATGGAATGAAGACCTAGGGGCTTCTCAGCACCCAGAGTCTAGAGAAACTAGCTATTTGTCGACATGACCGACAGGGAGCCGTACTTGGCTAACATGGGTTATCACGTGGCCACTTGACAAGTGGCATAAAGACTCTTAATGGAGACAATTAGGTTGACATGAGGGAAATGAATGCCAGATGGAATGGGTTTTGAATGATCATTCATGGGAGAATTAATCCTGCCATTAAGATGACATGACAACGTAGAGAGAAAACTTCCATGACCCGAACCAACAAGGTGTCAAGTTCGATCCAGGTGGGGACCGTGAGGGAAAGCTCAACAAACTAGGTCAAAATGTGAAAGGGGCGCGGGGAGCTTGCCATAAAGCAGGAAGGATATACATAGGATATACAAATTTACAGAGGGCTGAAGCACTACGAGGGTTGAAGTACAACTTGCAGGTCAACCAAAAATGAGCATCTATACATGTAGCTATAGAGATTTACAAAACCTACAAATTTACAACTGCAAAGAGGGCGGACAACCCTCTGGCAGAGCCATCCCACCAACAGGAGGTGACGATGATGGGAACAAAACCAGAAACTAACAAGCAAAATAGAAGACACGAAAAAAACCAAAATGAAAGCGAAAACCAAAACTACACTAGAAAGCATGAAGGAGAACCATAAGGGCCTACCTAAAAACATGGAGAATGTGGAAAGAAGAACATAGGAGGCGCTTTGCGAACCAGGAAGCTTCAAAAAATAGCCAATGCACCACTGCAAATTACTGCTAATTCGCTTATTAATCACAGAAGAAAAATTGAACTTAGCATTGTTGAATCACCTTAATCACCTTTGAATCGCTCAAAGTATTTTGCTCATAGTAAATGTGAAAATGATAGGTAAAACCTATTTATACCCCTAGGGTAAAAACACATTGCTTTCCTCCGCAAACCCCGAAAAGGAAAACCTCCAGGCTCTGGGCTTGGGGATTCCATGTAACCATATCCTCTAACAAAAGAAGATGTGATGACAGAGAATTTCAGAGTCTGGGGTCCGACCGACTCAAGATAAACACACTCTAGGACCGGGTCCCAGAGAAAAAAGAAACAAAAGAAAAATAAAACAACCATCATAGAAGCAAAGGCCAGAGGAAAACATAAGGAAACAAAAAGGAACCAAGGAAAAACAAAAAGCGAAAAAGGGGGACCCAACATTTTGCCTACAAAATGTAGGGATGGGTATGCAGGGCATAACAGATCCTTTGTTTGAATTTTCCTTGTTTGTTATTATGTGATTTTATGCTTTGAGTTTGAAGACTAATTTATTGGATCAATTCTATGGCATTTTCTTCTTGATTGCATGCCAGATCTATGTTTTGGGCTTAAGGGTTTCATTTATTTTCTTTGATTGTAATTTGTGCATTAGGGTTTTCAATTGGAATGATTTAGTTTTCAATATTACCCTTAGGGTTTCAGATATGTGAAATATGTCTTATTTGACAGAAATTGTTATTGTTGTAAAATTGGCTTGAAACCCTTAGATCTGTAAATTCCTTACCTTGAAAAGTAGAAATCTTACCCTTACGAGGTTCCTGTCCAAAAACCGGGTCCAAATCTCCATCGAAACAAAACAATTGAGTTAAATTACATACTTGAGAAAAAAAACTCTTCTAAAAAAATAAATTAATATTAAATTTAGAGTACTTTCCTTGTTTGCATCAAATTGCATGTTTAAAAAAAAATCTTATTTATTTCCTTTTTAGCTATTTGTTGAGGAAAAATATCTACATTATTAGAAAATCTAGTTCTATCAATTTATTATTGAAAAAAAGGAAAATTATTATTAGTATTGTGGAAAGTGAAAAATTAAATTTAAAAAAAACCTTGCTCTAAAAAATACAGACTGGTGTGATTTTGATAATATAAAGAAAAGGGTTATTTATTTTAAATTCAGTTAAATTAAAAAAATACATAAATAAATAAAAAAGTAAGTTTCGTTATTAACAAAGGATTTTTTTTTATTTTAAATTAAAGTGGTAGCGGGTGCCACCACACCCCACACCACCCGTGGGCACCCCGGTACCCACTGCCAAGGCAGTGGGCCTGTGGGGGTCTGTGGTAGTGGGGCTGTAGGGGTACTCACGACAGGGGTTTAAGCCACAAGGGCCCACGACTCCGCAACCCCCCAATTTTTAATATAATTTTATTTAAATTTTAATTTGTTTTTAAAATTTGTTTTTTTAATTAAGTTTTATTTAATTTTAGTTTTACTATTTTATTAAGTTTTAAAATTTAGTTTTATTTTATTAATTAAATGTTGGTTTAATTAATAATTTTAAAGTTTGTTAAAGGGTTTTATTCATATTGTTAAATATATAAAATTTAATTATTATTATTGTTGTTAGTTTATGTATTTTTAAATACTGTGTGTGTGTGTGTGTGTGTGTATATAGTTTTATCGTTAATAGTTTATTTACCTTTAAATAGTTTTTAATGTATATGGGATTTCTATTAATTGATTAAAATAATAGTATTTACATTGAAAGGGAAATATTGATATAAGTATTACAATTAGGCATTCGTTGCATGTTGTAATTATAGTTGAAAGTTAGTAATTTTTTAATAGATCAATTTATGTGTTAAGGTGTATAAATTAATCTATAGATGTTTAATTTGAATTTTCCATGGAAATTAATTATAGTGGTGTTAGTAATTTTATCTAATAGACTAATTTGCATAATGTTATTATACATTTGTTTATCTTTATATTTTGATTAGTTCTTTCTGGAATTATGTTATCATGCCATGATGTGTCTTGGGTGACTATTGAAATGAAACTGTGTATTCCTTTATGTTATGAAACTTTATCATTTTTGGGTATCTGTTGGGAATAGTTGACTTTTAGGATGTAAAACTAGAGGTTTTTGGATTTGATTCTTCATGGCGTCTTGTGTGACTTTCAGTGCATGTTTCTATGATGTCAATTTTGGTCTCGATTCCTTATACCCAACTTGGTTTGTCTAAACTTTTCTTGTGTGACGTTGTGAGAGTATTTTAAGTTATTATGGTTAATTAAGTACCAATGTGCTCCTTAATGGGAAGGAAATAGTTTGAGATCTATGTTATAGCTTTATGGTATTGTTATGAGCCTAGGAAGGGTAACTAAGTGTATAGAGAGGAAGTGGCTTGCAGTGGGGGCTAGGGCTCTAAGTGGCTAATAGGGCAACTCACTGGAAAGTCACTTAATAAGTGAAAACATGAAACATTAAAGGGGTTTTTTAAAATGAACTAATAAGATGTCTGAGTCTCTACCCATGCCTTGAGTGTTTTTTATTTTAGGTAAAAATAGGTTATAGGGGGAGCTGAAACCCCTTACAAAAATACAATCAAAATATTTGACATTAAGCCCTCCAGACTAAAACATGACTGGAAACTAGCCTGCTAAACCCAATAAGAAAAGCTGCTAAGAAGAACTAGCAGCCCATAGACAACAGACTTCCAACAACTAGAAAAGATGAGGCTCTAAACACCCTAGAAGCCCAGAAAATAGGCCAAAGTGTTACATCATTGAATGATGAGGAGTATTTAAAATCTTCAAATAGAATACCAGGTTTTTAACATGGATCCCAAAACCAACAAACCCAACAATAAGACTGGGCCCTTGAAATCTTTAAGCATCAATTTACCAGCACCTACTAGCCACCAGTACAAGAGAATCTAGAAAAAGCATGAAACTAGAGGAACCTCAGAGTCCCTGAACCACAACTTTGTTGATAGGACTGATACCCAAAGCAATGGGTATTCACTAGCACCAACAAAAAACCACCAGCCGAAGAGAGGGACCATAACACAGTCCAAACCACCAAAGAATCCATAGGGTTGACCCCCAACCATTTCCCTCTAGCCTTCCCATGACTAAAAGAAGGAGACCACATGCAACCCCAAGAATCCTCCATCCAATAGTCCCAGTCCTCCTCAATAGGTTGAGCCTCCACATCAATAGGATCTTCCACCTCAATAGGAAGCAAGGGGGAATAAATTTGAAGTTGAGAGAGACTGCACCACCAAGAAGCCATAGGGAAGAACCCCACCTCTAAAGGGGTATGATCCACCTCCATAGGAGTATAACACAAAGAGAAAAAGACAAATAAGGGGCCATCTAAGGAAGAAAAAGAATTGAAGAGTAGGGATAAACAAGAAGCTTCAAAACCGCCTCAGTGAAACAGGAAGAGAAAGAGCCAAACTAAGAGCAATCCTACTAGCCAACAGAAACTCCAAAAGGAATGGACCAAAATCTGAACATAACAACATTTCTTCCCCAGATCTTCTCTTCCACACTAAAACTACAACCTCCTTGAGTGTTATTATAGACTAGGATGGGAGTTATAATCCTTCTCTACACATAATCATTACTGAGCCACATAGAGTCTAGTGCAGGAGCATCTCTGATAAGCCAGTTGGTTATCTCATTTTTATTGTGATTGTGTTCTAAAGACCCTCTTGAAGGGCATTGTAAATATATAAGGTCATGTGGACCAAGTATGGACATTTGAGTAGATCTTGTTAGTGCTCACTTTCTAGGCTAAAGGCTTTCAGTCTAGCTCATTTATTTCATTGTACTTGATGATGTCATTAGGTGACAGGGTGATGTAATGGATGTTCTTAGGGTTCTTGGATACCCTAGGTGGTCTAATCTAGGTTAGCTAGGTTAGAATGGAGTTAAATTACTCAAAAGGTGAAAAGATGTAAAAACTGCAAAAATGTTGCTATGCAACATTGACAACTTTTCAAAAGTTGCTAACAACATTTTGGTTGTCTTAAGGATTTCAGTGTCTAGAGTGGATGAATTTTATCCAAGGGTTAAGACACATGAGGTAGACTATATATGTTTAGGAAACCCTAATTTGAGGGTTCAGAGGTCATTGTGTACAGACTAAATACTGAGAAAGCAGTGCATTTTTATGAAAATAGTGTGAAAGTTAGCTTATATGGATTAAATTTCATACTGTAGCTCATGGAATCCATTGTAGGGCATGTTATAGTTTTGTTTCAATAGTTATTTTGTTTAGTATTTATTTTCCTTTTGCATTTTGTAAATTAGTTTGTTTTGTACAGTTTTTTCTCTGGTTTTGATAGTGTTGCAATGATTTGGACCTAACTCCACTTCCCATTGTAGGTTCTATATGACCTCTTGGGTATGGAGACTAGGTTCATTGAGATTCAAGAATCCACAAGGTGGAGCTCTGAAAGTGAGTGCACCTATTTTTAAAGTCTTTCCCTAGGCGTGTTGTGGATGAAGCCTGACTAGGGAGACTATCTACAAGAGTGTAGAAAATGTAGGAGGGATGTGTTAATGAGCCAAGAAGGCCATGGATGTGTTGATATGTGTTTTTTAGGTGCTCAAGAACAAGGAGGAGTGCCCAAGAAATCATATTTCCAAGTTTTGGAGAACAAGACCCACGACTGGTCTAAAACTGAACAAAAAGCCCTATTTCTGGAACAGGGTGTATGAATAGAGTTGGGACCTAAAACCAAGACAATATTGGAGGTATAGTATCACATGTTTGAACTGCCAAAACAAATTTGGGGGTCCTTTGAGGAGTTTCATCTAAAAATGTAGATTCCTATATTATAGGAGGCCTAATTGGTAAGAAAGGCTACAAGGCCTAAAAGATAGGAAACTAGTGAGCGATGGAGAAATGGATAAACTTGGAAAGTTAAGACCTATTTTTTGGAATCAAGAATGGATTTGAATGGAGCCCTAGCCCTCTTGCAATACAAACCAATGGTTAGGGATTGGGAAGCATAGGCGAGGAGAGTTCTTGCAAAGAATAGAGATTAGGAACCTTTCAAGATAGGAAGATTCTTGGTAGAGGGAAGGAATTGGTTCTTTCCAAGTGTTAGAGGGTGGATTGAGGAAAACCTAAGAGGTCCTAAGAGTGCCCTAAGTTGAGTTCAAGACAACTCAAGAGGTATCTAGGAGTTTCCCTATCAGAGTGGTATCAGAGCATAGGTTCAAGATTTGGAATAAGAAGTGTTGAAGCTAGTGGATGTTGCATACCAAAGAATCAAGTGAAGAGTCAAGTGCATCTAGAAATATGGTGAACAATGCCGAATTGGCCAAGAAAGTTCTAGAACAAGAAGAGGAAAATAGACTTCTATAAGAAACATTGAGTCAATTAGAGCAACTCTTAGGAGAAGTCCAAGACAAGGTAGATAGAGTGAAGGACAAGGTAGACCAGAAAGAGGAAAAAGAAAATAAGGAGAGGAGTTGGACTTAGAGGAAGAAGCACCTAATCCTGATCTAGTTTTACTTGAAGAACCCTTCTTGAAGGTACTCAAGGCCTTAAGTGAAAAACATTTGGAGGGTGTGCCACTTTTTAGTGGAAAAATGGATGTTGATCTAGTCATGGAATGGATAGACAGTCTTGAGAATCACTTTGAATGTGATGGTGTAATAGATGCTCAAAAGTTAAAGGTGGCTAAGTCTAGGTTGAGAGGACCAACACTTACCTGGTGGAAGTATGTTTAGACTGAGAGAGAGAGAGAAAGAGGGAAAGAACCCTATTGTTACATGGAAGGGCATGTTAGCTAAGCTGAAACAAAATTATCTACCTGATGATTATGAGGTGAAGATGCATAGAAGGAGATAAAACCTTAGACAAAAATACCTAGATGTTCAAGCATATACTAAGGAGTTCCAAAAGTTGTGCTTAAGGTAAAAGATAGTGGAGGATTATTCTGTCAGATCAGCTAGATTTTAGAATGGACTCAAATGGTCTATCCAAGAAGAGATGAGTCTCACTACCCTAACAAGTGTGAGAAAATGCTATCAAATGGATTTAAAGATAAAAGAGAAAAGTAAGAGGAAACATGATTAGACCTCAAGGGGAAGAGGTAGAGGAAAATAAAATAGGGGACATAGAGGTAGCTTTGTAGGCAAAGGCAGTGATTATAGATCTCAAGGAGAATCCAATTTGACTGAGATAGTCAATGAGACCAGTGGAATAGGAAGTATCTGTAGAGACAGAGGTTTTCAAGGTGGAGGAAGAGGTAGATTTGGGGGTTCAGGAAGAACTTCACATTTTGCCAATATGAAATGTTTTCATTGTAATCAACTAGGCCATCTAGCCTATAGATGCCCCAAGAAGGCTTCAAGTTCACATGGTGAGAAGAGGGTAAATTAAATTTCCCAAGAAGAAAGTAATAGTGTTAAAGCTCCTAAAATTAACCTTGATTCAGAGAGTGGGGAGAATCTAATGATTAGAAGGATTCTCATTAAGGAGCCTATCAAAGAAGAAGTTAAACAAAGGAGGGCACTTTTCAGAGTGAAGTGCAAGATACTTGGAAAAGTTTGCAGGATGATCATAAACTCAAGGTCTATTGATAACATCATCTCAGAGGAGGCAGTCAGCAAACTAGGATTAACCAAGATACCTCATACAAACCCTTATAGAGTTACATGGTTGAATAAGGGACAACATGTTCATGTAAATGAGAAAGCATGGGTTGATTTTTCAATAGGAAAATATGTGTACATAATCTTGTGTGATATAAGCCCAATGGATGCATGCCACCTACTCTTAGGTAGGCCATGGAAGTTTGATAGAAAGATAGTTCATGATGGAGAGAAGAACTCTTATGCTTTTAAGAAATATGGGGCACTTACAAAATTCAGTCACTCATGGATGATGAGGGGTCTACATCAGTAGGACCTAACATCTTATTACAAGGAGGAAAAGAGTACATGCAAATAGTAAAGAGTGGAGAAGGAATGCACTATGCTATCATGATTAAGCCTAGTGAAGAGAAGAAGGTGGAACAATAACCATTACCAAAGGAAGTATAGGAGTTATTGAAGGATTTTAAGGATATAGTTAGTGATGGGTCACCTACAATGTTACCACCTCCTAGAGACATAAGTCATCAGATTGACTTTATCCCAGGAGCATCTCTACCAAATAAAGCTGCATACAAGGTGAATCCTGATCAAAACAAGGAGATAGCTAGTCAAGTCCAAGAACTTTTGGACCAAGGTCTAATTAGACAAAGCATTAGTCCATGTGCGGTGCTAGTGGTTCTAGCATCAAAGAAGGGAGGTAAGTGGAGGCTTTGTACTGATTCAAGGGCAATTAATAGGATCACTATAAGGTACAGATTTCCCATTCCTAGGATTGAAGATCTTATGGATTGTTTGGGAGGAGCAAGGTAC
>MU225219.1:99289-118770 GCA_018584345.1 Thuja plicata | reverse complement strand
CTATAAGGTACAGATTTCCCATTCCTAGGATTGAAGATCTTATGGATTGTTTGGGAGGAGCAAGGTACTACACCAAGTTGGATTTGAAGAGTGGGTACCATCAAATTAGAATTAAGGAGGGAGATGATTGGAAATAGCATTCAAGACTAGAGAAGGGCTCTATGAATGGTTGGTAATGCCCTTTGGACTTAGCAATGCTCCAAGAACCTTTATGAGGTCGATGAATGAAGTGTTGAAGGACTACATAGGAAGATTTGTAGTTTTGTACCTTGATTATATCCTAATTTTTAGTAAGACCAAGGAGGAACACCTCCAACATTTGTAGATTGTGATGAAGAAACTTCATAAGGAGAAGTTGTCCATTAACTTGGAAAAATGTAAATTTAGGAAGCAAGAGCTGATCTATCTTGGTTTGGTGGTGTCTCAAGGAACCTTGAAGATGGATCCTAGCAAATTTGAAGATATACTAAGCTGGCCTACCCCTACATGTAGCACTGAGGTAAGGAGTTTTCATGGACTTGCCCAATTTTATAGGAAGTCCATTAAAGGTTTTAGTGATATATGTGCACCAGTCTTAGATACAGTTAAAGGTGGAGTGAAAAATAAGTTCAAGTGGACTCTAGAGGCTGGTAAAGGTTTTGAGTGGTTGAAAAAGAGAGTGGCTACACAACTTATTTTGGTTTTTCCAAATTTTGATAAGTTGTTCACCCTTGAATGTGATGCAAGTGGCATAGCTATTGGGGTAGTATTGAATCAAGAGAATAGGCCAGTGGCATTCTATAGTGAAAATTTGAATGAGGCTAAGAAAAGGTATTCTTCTTATGACCTAGAGATATATGCATTGGTGCAATCCTTGAGAAAGTGGAGGAACTATTTGTTACCAAAAGAATTTGTGGATTATACTGAAAACAAAGCTTTGAGATTTATCAATTCTTAGGAGAATTTGAGCAATAGAAATCTCAAATGGATGGAATATTTGTAGGCCTATACCTTCAAAATAAAACATAAGAAAGGGCAGTTGAATAAGGTAGCTGATGCTTTGAGTAGGAGACTCTTGACAGTCCAAGAGGTACAACTACAAAGTATAGGCTTAGAGAGCTTCAAGGAGATTTATGAAGGAGATGAGGACTTTTTGGAAGCATACAAGGTATGAAAATATTTCAAAAACCATTTCCATAGTCAATTTGTAGACTATACTATTCAGAATGATCTCTTGTTTAGAGGAGGACAATTATTTATTCCTAAGGTATGTATGAGGGAGAATGTTATCTAAGAGAAGCACAATGGGAGTTTAAGTGGGCATTTTGGCCTAAACAAAACACTATAACTAGTGTAAAGGTTATATTACTGGCCTAAGATGTAGAAGGACATCAGGAAGTATGTAGATCAATGCTTGGTTTGTCAAAAAGCTAAGGGTACCTCCTCTAATGTAGGTTTATATCAACCTCTACCAATTCCTAATAGGCCTTGGGAATTTATTAGTATGGATTTTTTGGTTGGGTTGCCTAGAACCAAGACTAGTTTAGATATTATATTTGTGGTTGTAGATTGGTTTAGCAAGATGAGCCATTTCATTGCTTGAAAAACCACTCATGATGCTAGTCATATTGCACATTTGTTCTTTAAAGAGGTGGTATGGATTCATGGTTTGTCCCTAAGCATAGTATCTGACAGAGATGTAAAATTTATGGGTCATTTTTGGAAGACCTTGTGGACAAGGTTAGGAACTAACCTATCATTTGGATCAGCCTACCATCCCAAAATTGATAGTCAGACTAAAGTTATTAAAGAGTGTTAGGTAATTTCCTTAGATGCTTGAAAAAGGAGTATGGAGTCATGTGGTATGAGCTGTTACCATAGGCAGAATATGCCTACAATGAGAGTGTTAATAGGACAACAGGAAAAATCCCTTTTGAAATAGTTTATGGGCTACACCCTAGAGGTGTGTTGGAGTTAAGACACTTGGAAAATGAAGAAGGTAAGAGTGCATATGCAGAGGAATTCACTCAATCAATGAAGGAGGTTCATGACCAAGTGAAGAAGCAGTTCCAAGAGGCTACACAAAAATTGAAAGCCAAAGTTGATGAAGGGAGGATAGATATTTAGTTTTCTATGGGTGATCTTGTGATGGTACATCTTAACAAATCCATGTTGTAGAATGGAGTCCCTACCAAACTTCAAATGAGGAGGATAGGTCCTTGTAAGATTGTTGCAAAGTATGGATAAAATTCCTATAAGCTAGACTATCCATTAGAATTGGCAATGTCTCCTATGTTTAATGTACATGACTTGGTATAGTATAAAGGGCCTACACCAGTACCAACTGAATCACAGTCAGACAGTGAGGACATAACACAAGATGTTCAGATTTCCCTTACACCCAAACCTGTGGCTATGAAGATTTTAGACTCTAGAGTGAAGAAAAAGACCAGGTAGGGAACTTACATGGAGCATCTCATTCAGTGGGAAGGAAATTCAGAGGCTAAAGCTACTTGGGTAGCTGAGAATGAATTCAAGAAGCAGGGAGTTGATCCTAAGATCCTGTCCCCAGAGGTGACTTAAGTTATTAGCCTTGGAAGTATGGTGCAGGAGCACCCCTGAGAAGCCAGTTGGTTATCTCATTTTTGTTGTGATTTTGTTTGAAAGACCCTCTTGAAGAGAATTGTAAATATATAAGGTCATGTGGACCAAGTATGGTGTGAGTAGATCTTGTTAGTGCACTTTCTAGGCTAAAGGCTTTTAGTCTAGCTCATTTATTGCATTGTACTTGATGATTTCATCAGGTGGCAGGGTGATGTAATGGATGTTATTAGGGTTCTTGGATACCCTAGGTGATCTAATCTAGGCTAGCTAGGTTAGAATGGAGTTAAATTACTCAAAAGGTGAAAAGATGTAAAAAATGCAAAACTGTTACTATGCAACATTGACAACTTTTCAAAAGTTGCTGATAACATTTTGGTTGTCTTAAGGATTTTAGTGTCTAGAGTGGATGAAGTTTATCCAAGGGTTAAGACACATGAGGTAGAATATATATGTTTAGGAAACCCTAATTTGAGGGTTCAAAGGTCATTGTGTACGGACTAAATTCTGAGAAAGCAGTGAGTTTTTATGAAAATAGTGTGAAAGTTAGCTTATATGGATTGAATTTAGTACTGTAGCTCATGGAATCCATTGTCAGGAATGCTATAGTGTTGTTTCAATAGTTAGTTTGTTTAGTAGTTATTTTCCTTTTGTATTTTTTAAATTAGTTTGTTTTGTACAGTTTGCTATCTGGTTTTGATAGTGTTGCAAAGATGTGGACCTAACTCCACTTCCTACCATAGGTTCTATATGGCCTCTTGGGGATGGAGACTAGGTTCATTGAGCTTCAAGAATCCACAAAGTGGAGCTCTGAAAGTGAGTGCACCTATTTTTAAAGTCTTTCCCTAGGCGAGCTGTGGATGAAGCCTGACTAGGAAGACTGTCTACAAGAGTGTAGAAAATGCAGGAGGGATGTGTTCATGAGTAGAGAAGGCCATGGATGTGTTGATATGTGTTGTGAAAGTAATCAAGAACAATGAGGAGTGCCCAAGAAATCATATTTCCAACATTTGGAGACCAAGACCCAAGACTAGTCTAAAACTGAACAAAAGGCCCTATTTCTAAAACATGGTGTATGGATAGAGTTGGGACCTAAAACCAAAAAAATCTTGGAGGTGTAGTATCATATGTTTGAAATTTCTAAATACATTTGGGGTTCATGTGAGGAGTTTCATCTGAAAATACATATTTCTAAATTATATGAGGCCTAATTGGTAAAAAAGGCTACAAGGCCTAAAAGATAGGAAACTAGTGAGCGATGGAGAAATGGAAAAACTTGGCAAGTTAAGACCCTTGTTTGGAAATCAAGAATGGAGTTGAATGGATCCCTAGCCCTCCTACAATAAAAACCAATGGTTAGGGCTTGGGAAGCATAGGTGAGGAGAGTTCTTGTAAAGAATAAAGATTAGGAACCTTTCAAGATAGGAAGATTCTTGGTAGAGGGAAGGAATTGGTTCTTTCCAAGTGTTAGAGGGTGGATTGAGGAGACCCTAAAAGGTCCTAGGAGTGACCTAAGTTTAGTTCAAGACAAGTCATGAGGTATCTAGGAGTCTTCTTATTAGAGTCACTTTGAGGCCAGGGTCCAGGAAGGGCTACTAGGGTTACTCAATGGTAGACTTATGTGATGACACTTCCCTATATATAGCTTAGGTTATCCTAAATATGTTGATTACCTCTGGTATTGTGTAGATTTTCTTATTGTGATTTAGGAAGATTCTAGGATCTTCATATGAGTTTATTTATGATTCCTTGTATATCTTTGATGTTGTGTTCTTGTTGTATACCCATGTGAGTGGGCCTGTTATTATCTCCTCAACATGGTTGGAGTGGACCTTTGGTTCCATGAGGATAGGTGGTAGTGATTCTTATTACCATTGAGATTTGATAGTTTGTCTTCATGCTTAAATGATCCTTGTTGCAGTTCTTCTTATTCTTCCAGAGACTTGTTTAGTTTCATGAGTTGTATATTTCTACCATATGTGTATATTGGTTAACATCCTTTCAAAGGATGTATTACATTGTTATGTGTTAGTGCATACCCTACAACTTGTGTAGTGGATGCTAATTTATGTATGTATACCTTGGGTATCATCTGTGTATGTGGTCTTGTTATATGAGATGTATATTATGGATTCAGTTGATGTGTCCTTTATGTTATTTCTTTATAATTTTTCTTCATACATTATTTTTCTTAAGTAATTCTATGTCAAGGAACCCTCGAGACTTGTTATCTTTGTTGAGTTGTACTTATGTGTATGTCATGTATCTTATTATGTTGCTTTTACATTTTTATCATTATTTTTTATAAACATTTAAATAAAATTATCTTGTTAACTTAGTGTCATGTTCAGGTTAGTTCTCCTTGGTTCTCTAGCGGGGCATTACACTTGGTATTAGAGCACACGTTTCTACACTTGGAGCTATGGAAAATTTGTATGCCCATTAGTTGTCTTTTGGTTTTAAAATGTGAAACAAACATATACATAAAACTCTGATGTATTCAAAACTATGACTTTTTGATTTTTTATTTTCTTTTGTTGATATTTTGTTTTGGTTTTGGTTTTGGTTTTGGTTTTGAGATATTGTTAGGTTCTCTAGTTTCTTCATGAATCATACCTGAGACTAGAGCTACTAGAGGTCATGGTAGAGGCCAAGTTGGTGTCCATGGAAGGGGTAGGGATCACAGTCCTTCCATGAGTGTCAGTCAAGATAGTGCTCATCAGCATAGTAGGGATGAGGAGAGGGATGAGCGTCGGGCTAAGTTTGAGGTGCTAGATGTTAAGCAGTTATTGAAGGAAATTTTGAATCATCTTGGTCTTGAGCAGAGTAGAGTGCAGAATGATATTTCTCATTATTCTAAGTTAGAGTAGAGAGTGAGGGTGAGATCTAGGAGCCCTCTAAGGAGGACCATCATAGTTGATCCTGATGTTGTGGCAACTAACCATATGAGGGATCTTATAGGAGTACGAACTACTCCCTTTGATGGGAAAGGATCAAGGTTTGAGGAAGAGGCATGGCTTATAACCTTAGAGAGGAGTTTTTCTATGCACCCCTTTAGTATTAATACTAAGGCCAAGTATGTGGTGATGCAACTCTCTAATTTTGCACCAGTGTGGTGGAAGATCAAAGAGGAGAAATTAGTGATCCACATCGATATAATTACTTGGGAGTTGTTCCTTGAGAAATTCCCAGAGTGCTTCCTCTCAGATCAATGGAGGCAGCAGTGAGTGGACAAGTTCCACAACCTGAGACATTTGAGATTTTCAGTGGAAGAGTATGAGTGTCAATTCTTTGACCTCAAGCAGTATGCAAGTTATGGACAAGATTTAGAGCTTATGATTCAACATTTTATTAGGGAGCTCAATGAATGCATCATTGGGGGAGTTAAGCTCTTTGATCCTACAACCCTCAAAGAAGTGGTCATTAAAGATACTCTTGTAGAGGTGAATCTAGCTTTGGACCATGGAGGTCACTTGGGAGTTTAGCCTAGTGTACCTACTTCTGGTTAAAGAGGTAATCATTTTTAGGGAGCTGGGAATTCTATAGGTTCTTCTACCTTTCCAAAAGGTAATCAGTCCCTTCAATAGGGAGGATTCATTCCTCCTACTTTTAGTGGTGGTTCTCGAATTAGAAATTTGTAGGATATTCATTGTAACAAGCACAATCAAACAGTTCAGCCAACGCAAATTTTGCATCAGGATGTCAGTAGGGGTAGTTTTCAGCAGTATAGTGCACCTTTAGTTAGAGGAGGTGGTTGTAGAGGAGCTTGTTTTTCATGTCGGTAGTTTGGTCATATTACAGTCAATTGTCCTTAGTGTGTAGTTCAAGTCTTAGAACAGAGGCCAGTAGCTTCTGAGCCTATAATTTGGATTGTTGGTAGATCTCATGGAGTGTATGTAGCCTTTGATTGACCTCTAGCTATGTATCATGCTACTATGAGTGGGGTTGCGAGTAGAGGACCAATAGCTAGTTTCCACATTCCTACAGTAACAAATGATCCCCAATGTTTGAATCAAAGAGCTGGGTAGGGTCCTTCAGGATCCACACATTGAGTCTTTTTGTGACTGGGTAGGATGCTTGGTGTTGAGAGATTCATATCTCTATCTTTGTTGTAGGTTTATAGGAGTAATCCTAGTTTTTGAGGATAAAGATGTAATACCCACCCCTTAGTTTTCTTTTCTATTTTAGTTGCCAAACTCTTTTATGCCTTTTCAAGAATGTGTGGTTTGTTTCAGTTGGTTTTGAGGTTATTCATGTATTACATTTAAATATGTTATTGATACATTGCTTAGTGTATTATATCTTGTAATTGCATGTGATTTATGGTTATTTCATGATGGTTATGTATATGTTATGATGTCATTTTGATTATGGTTTTCTAACAATACTGACCCTATATCTGTATGTACACATGGATCATTTATATGTTTTACTTTTATATTTTATGTGCTTGGTATGGTATGGGACAAAGTCGTAGTTACTTGCTTCGATGAGATCCACACGATAAACTAGTCTCAACCATTGTTTTTTAATTTTATGTGTATGCATATGCTCATCTTTGAGATGATAGGTTTGCAGGTACCAGGGTACATCTTCCCTAAATTGGTAGGAGTGAGCATTCCCTATCGCAATATCACAATGGTAAGAGAGGTTAGATAGTATTTGGGCCTAAATCCTACCATAAACCCTTATTTTTTCCTAGAAATAGAAAAGAATCTGATTGACTATCTTATCTGAATCCGTCAAGTGATGTGGATACATGAGCCTTCTATGTGTGTTTGTGTATCTGTTCTGATTATTTCTTTGTTTCAGTTTTTTTCCTGATTAGATGGGCTTCAATTGATTTAATGATGCTTTTGGCTTGATTTATTTAATGAATACTTATGGTAAATATTAATGTTAAAAATTGCACCTTTGATAAGGTTAAATATATGACTATTTAATAATTAAATATTAATTAAATGCCTATATTTAATTAATTGATTTAATTGTTAAGTCTCTATTTAAATAATTGAGATTTAATAATATTAAATCCAATAATTGTAATTAATTGTGCAAGTTGAATTATTAAGTGTTGATTTAAGTTGCATGGTTAATTGATTTACTTAAATTGAAATATTCTCATGCATTTTCAATTATGACTGTGTTTTTTATATTATAAAGTTGAGATGTGCATGCTTTAAGTAAAAATTGAAAATAAAAAATTTCTTTTAATTATTAATTAGATAATTAATGTTTCATTAGGGTTTCACTTTTTGAAAACCTAATTGCTTGGTTTTCTATTTCCTTGGATTGAAAGCCTTTTTGGAGGTTGTTCAATGAGGGAGAAGGAGAAATCAGGTGATTGAAGATTTTTGTAAAGCTTAGGAACATTTTTGGATTCTTCATTTCTTTTGATTTGGATTTGTTTCTTCTCAGAAGTTATTAAGGTAGGATCTTGATCTTATTAAGTCTAGCTTCCATATCCTTATCTTCCATCCATCTGGAATGCTAGGATCCTTTGTTTGAATCTTCCTTGTTTGTTATTATGTGATTTTATTCTTTGAATTTGAAGAATAAGTTATTGGATCAATTCAGTGACATTTTCTTTTTAATTGCATGCCAGATCTGTATTTTGGGCTTAAGGGTTTCATTTGTTTGCTTTGATTGTAATTTTGGAATTAGGGTTTTCAATTGGAATGATTTAGTTTTCAATATTGCCCTCAGGGTTTCAGATCTGTGAAAAATGTCTTATTTGAGAGAAATTTATTACTATTATAAAATTGGCTTGGAACCCTCAGATCTATAAATTCCTTCGCTTGAAAAGTAGAAATCTTGCCCTTACGAGATTCCTGTCCAAAAACTAGGTCCAAATTTGCATGGAAACAAAACAATTGAGTTAAATTGCATGCTTGAGAAAAAAAGTCTTATTGAAAAATAAATTAATATTTTATTTAGAGTACTTTCCTTGTTTGCATCAAATTGCATGTTTTAAAAAAATTCTTATTTATTTCCTTTTTAGCTATTGGTTGAGGAAAAATATCTCCATTATTGGAAAATCTAGTTCTATCAATTTATTATTGAAAAAGTGAAATTATTATTAGTATTGTGGAAAGGGGAAAATGAAGTTTAAAAAAAAACCTTCTTGTAAAAAAATACTGATTTTGAAAATATAAAAAAGGGTTATTTATTTTAAATGCAATTATATTAAAAAAAAATACATATATAAAAAAGGTAAGTTTTGTTATTAACAAAGAAATATTTTTGAAAAAAAAATAGAAGTGGTAGCGGAGGCCACCACACCCCCCACCATTTGGGGGCACCGTGGTACACACTACCAAGGGAGTGGGTCCACAGTACCCACTCCAATGGCAGTGGTGCCACAGGGGTACCTACGATGGGGGTTTAAGTCATGGGGGCCCACGGCTCCCCACCCCCCCATTTTTAATATTATTTTATTTATATTTTAATTTGTTTTCTAAAATTAGTTTTTTTTAAAACAAATTAAGTTTTATTTAATTTTAGTTTTAGTATTTTATTAAGTTTTAAAATTTAGTTTTATTTTATTAATTAAATGTTGTTTTAATTAATAATTTTAAAGTTTGTTAAAGTATTTTATTTATATTGTTAAATATATAAAGTTTTATTATTATTATTATTGTTATTAGTTTATGTATTTTTAAGTAGTATTTATATATATGTAGTTTTATCGTTAATAGTTTATTTATCTTTAAATAGTTTTTTTTATGTATATGGGATTTCAATTAGTTGATTAATAATAATATTTACATTGGAAGGGAAATATTAATATAAGTATTGCAATTAAGCATTCCTTGCATGTTCTAATTATAGTTGAAAGTTAGTAATTATTCAATAGATTAATTTATGTGTTAGGGTGTATAAATTAATCTAAAGAGGTTTAATTTGCATTTTCCTTGGAATTTAATTATAGTGTTTTCAGTAATTTTATATGATCGACTAATTTTTGTAATGTTATTATAAATTTGTTTATCTCTATGTTTTGATTAGTTCTTTCTTGAATTATGTTATCAAGCCATGATGTGTCTTGGGTGACTATTGAAATGAAAATGTGTATTCCTTTCTGTTATGAAACTTTATCATTGTTGGGAATAGTTGACGTTTAGGATGTAAAACCAGAGGTTTTAAGATTTGATTCTTCATGGCATCTTGTGTGACTTTCAGTGCAATTTTCTATAATGTCAATTTTGGTCTCAATTCCTTATACCCAAATTTTTTTATCTAAACTTGTCTTGTGTGACCTTGTGAGAGTATTTTCAACTATTATGGCTAATTAAGAACCAATGTTCTCTTGTATGGGCAGGAAGCAGTTTGAGATTTATGTTACACCTTTATGGTATTGTTATGAGCCTAGGTAGGTTAACTGAGTGTATAGAGGGGATGTGGCTAATAGGGTAACTCATTGAAAAGTTACTTAATAAGTGAAAATATAAAATATTAAAGGGGTTTTAATATGAACTAGGAAGATGTCTGAGTCTCTACCCATGCCTTGAGTGTTATTACAGACTAGGATGGGAGTTAGGATCCTTGTCTACATGAAAGGATTAATGAGCCACATAGAGTTAGTTGGAGGTCAGGGTCCACGAAGGACTACTAGGGTTACTCAAGGGTAGACTTATGTGATGACACTTCCATATATATAGCTTAGGTTATCCTACGTGTGTCGGTTACCTCTGGTATTGTGGTAATTTCCTTATTGTGATTCAGAAAGCTTCTAGGATCCTCCTATGCATTTCTTTATGATGTCTTGTATACCTTTGATGTTGCGTTATTTTTGTATACCCATGTGAGTGGGCATGTTATTATCACTTCAACATGGTGGGAGTGGACCTTTGGTTCCACGAGGTTAGGTGGTAGTGATTCTTATTACCATTGAGATCTGACAGTTCTTCTTCATGCTTGGATGATCTCCTTGTTGTAGTTCTTATTCTTATTCTTCCAGAGACTTTTTCAGTTTCATGAGTTGTATGTTTTTACCATATGTATATATTGGTTAACATCCTTTCAAAGTATGTATTGAATTGTTATGTGTTAGGCATACACTGCGACTTGTGCAGTCGATTCTAATTCATGTATGTATACCTTGGGTATTAGTTGTATGTTTGGCCTTATTATATGAGATATATATTATGGGTTTAGTTGATGTATCCTTTATGTTAGTTCTTTCAGTTTTTCTTCGTAGATTATTTTGATTAAGTAATTCTATGTCAAGGAACCCTTGAGACTTGTTATCTTTGTTGAATTGTACTTATGTGTATGTCATTGATGGGGAGCTCCAACTCCTAGAGATTTCTTTCTCTTTACAAGACCTTTCTTTTTTCTTCTTAGGGTTTCTATCACCACCCTAACTAGAGGATATCTCCCTGATCCCCTATCTCCCTTGGAGCTCTCCAACAACTTGAAACTATCTCTAAGTTCTTGTCCATACTCCTATACATCCATGGAATTGTCCTAGCCACCTTCTTTCCAAATTTTACTAACTCTCTAGTGATAGGATTCTTGGCCCTTTCTAGGTCTCTTTCAACTATACTTGATCCAAATTGATGGATCTTTCATCTTGGTTTCAATCGAGTTCTTGATTTCCAAGATTTAAGGCCTTGTAGCCTTTTAGGCCTAATTAACCCTCCTATACACAGTAATCTTGGATTTTCTCCCAAAATCCATTAACACCCCTATGAATCAATTATGTATTACTTGTGGGTTTATCCCAGGCTCTAGGATTTTCAAGGTTTTAGTTCTCAAATTTGTCCGTACACTGGACTTTCACCAAACCCCTAAAATTAAGGGTTTCTAGGGCATGTATACTAGTTTTGCTTATTTGTCTTCAATAGGTACTCTAATGACCTCCTCTACTCTTCTCATTGCATCCAAATGTATGAGATACATTCCCCTACACAAATATACCAAATATTGGAACACACCAATCCATAATAAAATCTTATTACCTCTGCACTGTTTAGACTTCCTAGCTAGAATACATAGTACTCACCTAGGGCCTAATTGTTCTCATGGATTCATTGCACACACAAACTCCACACACCATATTTAAAACATATATGAAAGGATTTACTTTATTCCAAGTTATCATAGGATTTTGGACCATGAGAACTTCAAGAAAAGCCATTATTTACACGATTGGTTCAAAACTGGATAGAGAACTAGTGAAACTTAAAGAATTTTCAAAATGTTCACCAGAAATTAAAAATGATCAAATCAATGGTAAAATAAGCAATTAAATAACACAAAACACCCTCTTAATGCATTATTTTTATCCATTCAATCCATTAAGGTATTGGGTGATGGCTATGTTGCAAAATTACATTGTAATTCACTCCTTCTCAACACATAGTCCATACAAAATGGCAACTCCCCTCCTATATTAGGGTTTAATCCACCTTATATATCATATTACTACATTTTTTTACCCTCTTTTTAGGATTTGGGCACCATTAAATCCCTTTCCTAGTTTTTAGGAAATATTGTCATGACAACTTTGCAAAGTTGCAGAAGTTGTCATGAGAACTTTTACATCTTTTGCACAAATGACCAATTCTCACTTATAATGACCCAAATTGGTTCTAAACATTATAAAATGACCTTAAAACATTAAAAAACACCAAATCCTTGAATTCTACTCCATTTTTGGAGTTTTGGTCAACCTTTGACCTTTTGGTTGACTTTTAAGGACATAGACCCCTAGATACTACTTGATCTCATCAAACACTAAAATCTAATCATTCTTGACTCTAGACACACACTAAAATCAATTGGGACTTTATAAGTTAGTCCTTATTCACTCTGGTGGTTGGAAAAACCAACCTACAAGCCAAAAAATTTCAAAGATCTACAAAAAACCTTAAGGTGCTCCTGCACCAGTCATGCATCTTATTGTGTTTCTTCCGTGTTGTTATCATTATTGTTAACTTAGTGTCATATTTAGGTTAGTTCTCCTAGGTTCCCTGGCGGGCCATTACAGAAGGATAGTGTAAGAGTTTCCTTCCCAAACTCCTAGAAAACCTATTTGACTAGACTATCTTCAACTTAATCAAATTTGAAGTCATGAACCAAAATGT
The DNA here is from genome assembly GCA_018584345.1 of Thuja plicata. Classification (NCBI taxonomy): domain Eukaryota; kingdom Viridiplantae; phylum Streptophyta; class Pinopsida; order Cupressales; family Cupressaceae; genus Thuja; species Thuja plicata. The sequence goes on along the minus strand of MU225219.1, from coordinate 106,099 downwards.
GAATATTTCATATTCAATCAAAACTTAACATCAATATATTCTTAATAGAAAATTGATTTATAAATCTAAAAATAATTAAATTACATTATGATATAGTGTGTAGCTTGATCTATTGAACCCTTAGAATAAAAAATATTTTAAATATAAAATTAAAACGCTAGGCTAAATTGACGTCTTTAGACTCACCTCTATAAGAAGATCTATAGTGCGTATAAAAGTGAATCAACAAAAAAATATAAAATAAATTAGTATTCATAGAATTTTTGTGTTTATAAGGGTGTACAAATTAATCTTGACACACACAATAATCCTAAATAGAGTGCGTCATGTGCTCTCTTTGTGGGGCTTTTAGACTTTGATGACTAAAGTTTTTTTATTATACCTCTCTTTAAAATCACTAGATTATAGAGATGTTACAATAAACAAAAAGTGCAAAGCATGATCACTAAGTTTCACACTAGTATTTAATGTATGAATCCAAATTATTGTGCATTTGCGAAAGTTGTCTATGGTTAGTATAAGGCCATTCTTATTTAGATAAATATGTGAATACCCATATATTTATTGGTAACTAAGACAATCTAGAAGAGTTTTATAAATTATAGAAATAAAGTAACTATTAAGCTCGAGTACATAGGCCTTTGAAGTTTATGAGATTATCCAAGATGATCTATAAATTAATTTTTTTATTATACTATAGGGAAGAGACAGTATTATAAGCTCTTCAAAATTATGTCAAAGTGACTAAGAGCTATAATTAAAAAATTGAGGCTGTGTGTATCATCAAGCCATATTCTTAAGCAAGAATCATAATATATATTGTTGGTGTAATTAAATATTAATAAAAATTTACTTAATCTTACTTAGGATAATGCATTGTTTTGTAGTTTGTCATTAAGACATCTAGGAGTTTGCACATATATTGAGAACATTGTGTAGGATAATTCCACTTTAGGTGGTGATATTTGTCATCTCATTCCACTTTAGGTATGAGATCCACCTTTAATTCACATATGACATTATCATTCTCATTAAATTGCACATACTTCATTGCATAATAGAGGATGATTCACCTTTTTTGAACATATGATTCCACCTTGCATAGGTTATAACTTATCTACTCCTTATCGTAGTCTCTTATTGTGTTTCCTATATAAGTAGGCACTTCTATATTGTAAAGCATCTCCAATATCTCCAATATCTTCTTTTTGTATATTGCATCATTAATGAGAAGATAATTTATTCTTGTTCATATCATCTCTCTTTTCTTTGTGCTAATCTTTGACCTCTAGATCCTTGGTTCATTTGTATTTGCAAACTCATACACATATTTAATCCTTAGTGATCAAACTTCCTTGAAATTTATTGAAGTAAAATATTTTTGAGACTAATAGCTTATCAATTCTACTAGCATAGTTTTACTTTGATTCAGAGAATTCAACAATTGGACTCAAATAAATCATCATTGTACATCGTCAATCATTAGTCCCTTAGTTAATTAAATGATAATGTATATTTCTTGAGATAAGACCTAGATCATTATATTTTTCAATTAGAACTCAGTTTACCTTTAGTTTTAATACCAAAATAATATTCATCTAATGTGTTAGAAATTAAATTTTGAATTTTTGAATCACGTTTCTAGATAAGTTAGACTTAAAAATGTGAAGGATAGTATAAGATTTTCCTTCCCAAACTCCTAGAAAACCTATTTGACTAGACTGTCTTCAATTTAATCAAATTTGAATAATTAAATTACATTATGATATAGTGTGTAGCTTGATCTATTAAACCCTTATAAAAAAATTATTTGAAATATAAAATTAATAGGCTAGGATAAATTGATGTTTTTAAACTCACCTCTATAAGAAGCTCTAGAGTGTGTATAAAACTAAATCAAAGAAAATAACTATAAAATAAATTAGTATCCATATAAGTTATGCATTTATAAGGGTGTGCAAATTAATTTTGAGACACCCAATAATCCTAAATAGAGTGTATCCTGTGCTCTCTTTGTGGGGATTTGATACTTTTATGACTAAATTTTTTAGATTCCCTCTTTTTAAACTCACTAGATTATATAGATGTTACAATAAACCCAAAAATGCAACATATGATCACTAAATTTCACACTAGTATTTAATGTATGAATCAAAATTATTATGAATTTATGATAGTTATCTATCGAACTAGTATAAGGCTATGCTTATTTAGATAAATAAGTGAATACCCGTATATTTATAGGTAACTAAGTGAATCAAGAAGAGTCTTATCAATTATAGAAAATTAAAGTAACTATTAAGCTCGAGTAAATAGGCCTTATAATTTTATAAGATTCTCCAAGATGAGGCATAAATTAATTTTTTATTAGACTATAGGGAAGAGGTAGTATAAGATCTTCAAAATTATGTCAAAGTGACTAAGAACTATAATTACAAAATTGAAGCTTTGTGTATCATCAAGCCATATTCATAAGCTAGAATCATAATACATATTGTTGGTGTAATTAACTTATTTTAATTACACTTTACTTAATATTACTCAGGATAATGCATTGCATTATATTTTTTCAATGAGACACCTAGGAATTTGTACGTATATTGAGAACATGGTATAGGAGAATTCCACTTTATGTGGTGATGGTTTTGATCTCATGCCACTTTATGTGTGAGATCCATCTTTAGTGCACATATCACATTATCATCGTCGTCATATTGCACATACTTCATTTCATAATGGAGGATGCTCCACCTTTTATGGATATATGATTCCACATTGCATATGTAATAGCTTATCTACTCCTTATCATAGTCTCTTATTGTCTTTCCTATAGAAGAAGGCACTTTTATATTGTAAAACATCTCCAATATCTCCAATATCTTCTAGTTGTATATTGCATTATTAATGATAATAGAGTTTATTCTTGTTTATATCATCTCTCTTGTCTTTGTGCTAATCTTTGACCTCTAGATCCTTGGTTCATTTCTATTCACAAATTATTACACATTTTTAATCCTCAATGATCAAACTTCCTTGTAATTTATTGAAGTAAAATATTCTTCAGACTAATCACTTATCAATTCCATAAGCATAGTTTTACTTTAACTCAGAGAATTCAATAAATTGTCTTAGATAAATGATCATTGTACATCCTCAATCATTTGTCCCTTAGTTAATTAAATGAAAAAGTATATTTCTTGAGAAAAGACCTAGATCATTGTATTTTTTAACTAGAACCTACTTTACCTTTAGCTTTAATACCCAAATAATAATAATCTAATCTATTATAAATTATATTTTTTAATTTTTGAATCAAGTTTCTAGATAAGTTTGAGTTGATAATGTATTTTATGTATGTTGAGAAGGATAGTATAAGAGTTTTATTCCCAAACTCCTAGACAACCTAGTTGACTAGACTGTCTTCAACGTATTCAAATTTGAAGTCATGAACCAAAATGTGAATATATCATATTCAATCAAAACTTCACATCAATAGATTCTTAATATAAAAATGATTTCTAATTCTTAAAATAATCAAATTACATTATAATATAGTGTGGAGCTTGATTCGTTGAACCCTTGGAATAAAACATATTTGAAATATAATATTAAAAGGCTAGGATAAATTTATGTTTGTATACTCACCTCTATAAGAAGCTCTAGAGTGTGTATAAAAGTGAATAAAAGAAAAAAAATATAAAATAAATTAGAATTCATAGAAGATTTGCATTTATAAGTGTGTATAAATTAATATTGAGACACCCAATAATCCTAAATAGAGTCTGTCATGTGCTGTCTTTATGGGGCCTTGAGACTTTGATGAATAAATTTTTTAGATTCCCTCTCTTTAAACTCACTAGATTATATAGATGTTACAATAAACCAAAAAATGTAAAGCATGATCACTAAATTTAACACTAGTATTTAATGTATGAATCCAAATTATTGTGCATTTTTGATAGTTGTCTATGGTTAGTATAAGGTCATTCTTATTTAGATAAATAAGTGAATACCCATATATTTACAAGTAACTAAGTGAATCTAGAAGAGTCTTATCAATTATAGAACTAAAGTAACTATTAAGCTTGATTACATAGGCCTTCAAAGTTTGTAAGATTATCCAAGATGAGGTATAAATTAATTTTTTTATTAGACTACAGAGAAAAGAGAGTATAAGCTCTTCAAAATTATGTCAAAATGACTAAGAACTATAATTAAAAAATTGATTTTGTGTGTATCATTAAGACATATTCGTAAGCCAAAATCACAATACATATTGTTGGTGTAATTAAATATTTCTAATTACACTTTACTTAATCTTACTTAGGATAATGTATTGCATTGTAGTTTTTCATTGAGACACCTATTCAAGTTTGCATGTATATTGAGAATGTGGTGTAGGAGAATTCCACTTTAGGTGGTGATATTTGTTATCTCATGCTACCTTATGTGTGAGATCCACATTTAGTCCACATAACACATTATTATCCTCATCATATTGTACATAATTCATTTCAAAAAGGAGGATAATCCACCTTTTATGGACATATGATTCCACCTTGCATATGTAATAGCTTATCTACTCCTTATCGTAGTCTCTTATTGTCTTGTCTATATAAGAATACACTTCTATATTGTGAAATCTTTCCAATATCTCCAATATCTTCTATTTTTATATTGCATCATTAATGAGAATAGAGTTTATTATGTTTATATCATCTCTCTTGTCTTTGTGCTAATCTTTATCCTCTAGATCCTTGGTTCATTTCTATTTGCAAATTCTTACACATATTTAATCCTCAGTGGTCAAACTTCCTTGTAATTTATTGAAGTAAAATATTCTTGAGACTAATAGCTTATCAATTCCAGAAGCATAGTTTTACTTTGATTTAGAGGATTCAATAATTAGACTTAGATAAATCATCATTGCACATCCTCAATCATTAGTCCCTTAGTTAATTAAATACTAATGTATATTTCATTTCAATTTGAATTAAGTTTACCTTTAGTTTTAATACCTAAATAATATTCATCTAATCTGTTAGAAATTAAATTTTGAAGTTTTGAAACAAATTTCTAGATAAGTTAGAGTTGATAATGTATTTTATGTATGTTGAGAAGGATACTAGAAGAGTTTTCTTCCAAAACTCCTAGACACCCTATTTGAATAGACTATCTTCAACTTAATCAAATTTGAAGTCATGATCCAAAATTTGAATATATCATATTCAATCAAAACTTCACATCAATATATTCTTAATAGAAAAAAGATTTCAAATTCTAAAAATAATTAAATTACATTATTATATAGTGTTTAGCTTGATCTATTCAACCCTTACAATAAAAATTATTTGAAATATAAAATTAAATGGCTAGGACAAATTGATGTGTGTAGACTCACCTCTATAATAAGCTCTAGAGTGTGTATAAAAGTGAATCCAAGAGAAAAAACTATTAAATAAATTAGTATTCATAGAATTTTTGTGTTTATAAGGGTGTACAAATTAGTCTTGAGACACCCAATAATCCTAAATAGAGTATATCATGTGCTCTCTTTGTGGGGATTTGAGACTTTGATGACCTAAGTTTTTAGAATCCCTCTCTTTAAACTCACTAGATTATATAGATATTACAATAAACCAAAAAATGCAAAGCATGATCAGTAAATTTCACACTAGTATTTAATGTATGAATCCAAATTATTGTGCATTTGTGATAGTTGTCTATAGTTAGTATAAGGCCATGCTTATTTAGATAAATAAGTGAATACCCATACATTTCTAAGTAACTAAGTGAATCTAGAAGAGTCTTATCAATTATATAAATAAACTATTAAGCTTGAGTACATAGGCCTTAAAAGTTTGTAAGATTCTCTAAGATGAGGTATAAATTATTTTTGTATTAGAGAGGCCAAGTAAACTTGTCACAACAAATTCATTCATACCAAATAAATTTGTGTTAGGACCTTGGTTTAATTTGGGTAAGTTGTGGTTGATTCAATTTATTTTACATTGAACTTTATTTTAAAAAAAAAAAATAGAATAGATTAGGTTATTGTTAAAATATTTTTTAAGATTTAGTTAGAATATTTAAAAACAATTTGTCATTTTCAAATAAAAAATAAACATACCTTAGTGTGTCAAAAAAATAAGGTGAGTAAATATTTTTCATTACATGACTATCAACACTAGATGAGAACAAAAGAAGAGAAAAAATTAGTAACAACAATCCAAAGAGAAACAAAAAGCATCAACAAACTGAAAATCTTACTGAAGATTATTTAAAGTTTTGGTAGCTTTGTCATTCTTGTTAATGAAATCATCATTGATATTCATTAAATTATGAATAATGGTAGTTTCTATTGGCAAGTTGACTCCTAGAGAATAAATGACTTATTTTTTGTTGTCATTATGGCAACAAAGTCATATGAAGTTTTTGTCAAGTAAACTTGGAAGACAAAAATGACTAAGTATAGAAAACAGGGCAGACAGAGTTATGCAGTGATCAACACACAAGCGCACATGCAAGTGATCGAATCAGGGTATGCGCGTTCACATATATGTTCTATGTTATGTGTACATACTAAGTCTAGACACGCATGATATAGAATGATAGTACATGTAAGATACAACAAGAATAGTACTACTGTAGTTCAGACGATAGAGCATGGAAGCCGACTTATGTTTTGGATCAGGGTATAATATTTTATTGTGTAAAGGCCAAGCACCTATGATAGTATGTTTGTAATCATTTCTTTATTATTATAGTAAACACACTTAATCCAATTTGTTTGGAAGCATTGTGTATGTG
>MU225219.1:73287-99152 GCA_018584345.1 Thuja plicata | reverse complement strand
TATATATATATATATATATATATATATATATATGTAATGCAAAGATATATTTGGTGTGTCGAAGAGATAAGCAGAGAAGAGATATAGAAGAGCAGTATCAAGATGTCAGTATGAGATAGAGCCCTTAAAAAGGATAAGAGTATAAGCACATAACTGGAACTGATCAGACATTTGTGTCATATACAACAGTTCACTTTTGGATATAGTGCATATCTATTCTCAGGAGGTTGTATCCTTCTTTCTCATTGAGCAGTGAGCTCTTGGATAGTGAGTCCTCACCCCTAACAAGGTTGTTTGTAAAAGACTCCTAATAGGGTCAGGCCCTTAACCAGGTCATTGTACTTGCATTGTAAAGACTGCTCCTAACAAGGCAAAGGAACTTTAACAGGTTCATTATACTAGTGCAATATTTGTGGGTACTAATTCCCACTGAGTTTTTCCTCTAATCAAGGTTTCCATGTAATCATATTATGTGTTATGTGATCTTGTGTTAAGCTTTAATTAATATATAATTGATTTATGTTTAAATTTGCTGAAATTGAATAATTAGTTAAACACTGATTCACCCCCCCTCTCAATGTTTCCAACAATTGGTATTAGAGCTCTGGTCCTTTGAAATAAAGTTAAACCACTCTAGAAGATCATGGATTTAGAAAAAGAAAAACATTTTAAAAAGAATCTTGAAGCAGCCCTTGAAGATCTAGACAGATCTGAGAAATAAAATGAGGAAGTTAAACTAAAAGTTGATGGTTCACAAATGCTTATCAAAAAGTTAAGAAAAGATTTGATATATTTCTCTACAAATGATTTGGGTAAAATGGTCAAGAAACTGAATGAAGAAAACTTATCTCTAAAGGATAAGATAGAAGAATTGAATGATCAGTTAACTAATTGCCTAATAGCTATTGAAGAGAAGAACAAAGAAAATAAACAGTTAGATGAAGAACTCATGCAAGCCAATATGAAAATCTTGGAATTAGAAAACATCAATAATAAGATTGAATTTGAATTATCAGTAGCAAAAGACAAGATTGATAAACTTCACACAAGTTCTGATTTAATTCAATCACAGCTTTATGCACAAAAGCTAAAAGGTGATACCACTGGAATGGGATACAGTATAGCTCAAATTGAGATCAACTCATTACAAGAAAGAAAGAAAGCTCAAATAGAATCTACAAAAGAAAAGAAAACTAAGAATCATGAAGAGACTAAACCAGAACCACCAAAAGATAAGCACAAGGTAGTCAACCATACTTTCTATAACTATAACAAGCATGGGCACTTAGCAAGAGATTGTAAGGATATAAGACCCTTCAATGGTTACTGTTACTCCTATAATAAGTTTGGTCATAGGGATATTCATTGCAGGACAAATCAAATAAATCAGCCACAACTGAACTAAAGGAATCAGACTCAATACAATCAGAGAAATCAACCTCAAAGAAACTTCCAGAAAATTATATGTCAGATATGTAATTATAATGGAAACATATCCAAGTAGTGAAGCATGATGAATAAAAACATTAGACCTTCTATCATTTGTCTCTCATGTGGAAAATTTGGACACATCTCAAGGTTTTGTAAATCAAGAACAAAAGGACAAGAGAATCCTAAAAGGTCTCTATTTGAAGAATCATGAGAAGTTAAGTTTGTGGAAGCTAAAGCTACTCAAATAAAATATGCGTTAAAGTAAAGAAGGATAATGAAGAGAAAAAGGTAGTAGATGCATCCTCAATGGACGCACCTTCTACTTCTGGATAGTTGAATGTCTTGGTCTTAGGGGGAGCTATTCTAGCTCTAAACCCCTATGTGGTTGGTATACTCACGTCTGAGTATGCACCTTTGGATTCATGTTTATGATCATAATTTGTAGTAGTATGCATGCACACATTGTCTATAATGCATTCTGAACAAATTTTGGAACTCTCTGTGAAAACTACGTACGGTAGCTAGCATTAAATGCAGTAACCTTTATAAAAAATTAGTACATATTTGATCATCTTCACATTTACATTTGATCACATAATTTGGAGACCACAGGAGCACTGAGCATCAAAGCATTGAAGGATAACAGATTTGGTGCTTAAGTGAATGGACAAAATTTGGAACGAAACCCTAGCAATCGCATCATTTCAATTACCATGAAACCCTACTTAATCAAGCTTTAAGTAAGTATGGGAACCAAGTTGTATTTGACATTGCTAAAAGGAAGATATTTGTCTTTAAGAAGCACCCATTCAAGTCTATATTAGATTATGTTGAAAGAGCATTCTCTAAGACTCTGCTAGGAGTCGTGCACATGGAAGACATTCACGCATACATCTACTGCAAAAAGGAAGGCATCTAGAATTACATCTAGCATCCTAAAAGTTCATGGGGTCACACAAGAAGACCTAGATAAAGCAAGGGAAGCTAAGATTGCAAAAGAACTTGAGAAAAATTTTGCACAAGTCAAAATAGAGAAGTTTGATGACATCCAAAAGAAGAAGAAGAAGAAGAAGAATAAGAAGACTAAAGAGAGAACTTCTACACCCTCTACCACCATTGATCTAGAGTCCTCTCCACCTTCTGTACCAAGAAATAAGTCTAAAGGAAGGAAGAAAGTGCCCACTAGTCACCCATCCTCAAGAAAAACTTGGAGCATAGTAAGAAATACTCAAGCTCCTCCTGAGGTAGGATTCATACCTAGTCTTAATGTCTTAAGGAATAGGATTGTTAATGAAGGAAGACTAGATACAATTACAAAAGTTTATGACAAGTATCAGGAGATAGATAAAAGTGAGATACATTCTATGATCATCTCTCACATGATTAAGTTTAAAAAGTCAGTTCTAGAACTTAAAACAGTGATACCAAACAAATTATGGAACATTCTAGAGATAATGAAAAGACATGCAATTGAGGAAGATATGAGGATTAGAGAAGAAATATTGGATAATCTTCTCCCTATTTGCGCACATGATGAGAAGGAAATTCTATTAGATTTGGTAAAGCCTCATCTTAGAACCAAGACAAGGACTCTTCATATTATGAACAAAGAGTATGAGTTAGTTGGGAAAGAGAAACAAGTTATGGAAAAATTTGAAGAGAAACAAGTTATGAGAAACCCTCTCTTTTTGGAATTAGTGAACATTCTAAATGATCTAGTGCCTACAGACAAGAAAGTAGCTAAAATTCAGTCAGTTGATGATGTAGACAACATCCTAACAAGCTTCAAAGCACATTTTACAGGCTTAGTAGACTCAGCTACTAGAATTACAAAAGATGAGTATAAAAAGGAAAGATTAAATGAATTGGTAAATAATTTTACCTTAGATTTAAACTCATTAAATATTGGTCAGTCTATGTTGAAAGAGTTGGCAGCTAAAGCCAAAAATGTAATAGCAAACTACATGGACAGAGTGAAATTCACCTCTGAACATATCAAAAAGATAGAAGAGGAAGATATCTTGGTTGACAGTGTTAGAAAATCAGTTGAAACATCCATGCAAGACATGAACATCTGCAAAAATATCTATCAAGGTCAGTTGGACAAGATTGAAAAGGCAAAGTTCAAGATCAATAAGATAAGAATCAGGCAGACTCAACTGAGAAATGCACTAGCGCCCTCCTTAGCAGTTTTGGATGAGAACATCAAATAGATTGATGCCACTATGGTCATGTATGATCAAGTTACCTACATGGATCTTATAAAAATGGAGAAACTCACATATTCTCTATGTTCCCATCTCCAGACAGTTGATGCAATGAAGGCATTTTGGGAGAAAGAGATCAAGTCTCTTCAGATTGTATATCCAGATGTATACATGGAGTAAGTATCTAGAGACTTACACATTTTTGGACACCTTTATCATTAATTTCAAAGGGGAAGTAATGTATATAAAAAATAAGTGTATATATGGGGAGTAGTGTATGTATATGTTAAAAAGATATAATGATATACAATTCTTTTTGTGATAAGTCAATTTTGAGTAACTTGGTCACATTCCTTTGTTGTCATTAATGACAAAGGGGGAGATTGTTGGCAAGTTGACTCCCAGAGAATACATGGCTTATTTTTTGTTGTCATTATGGCAACAAATTCATATAAAGTTTCTGTTAAGTAAACATGGAAGACAAAAATGACTAAGTATAGAAAATAGGGCAGATAGAGTTATGTAGTGATCAGTACACTAGCGCACATGCAAGCGATCAAATTAGGGTATGCGCATTCACATATATGTTCTATTTTATGTGTACATAATAAGTCCAGACATGCATGGTACAGAATGATAGTACAAATAAGATACAACGAGAATAGTACTACTGCAGTTCAAAAGATAGAGCATGGAAGCTGACTTATGTTTTGGATCAGCGTATAATATTTTGTTGTGTAAAGGCTAAGACCCATGATAGTATGTATGTAATCATGTCTTTATTATTGTATTAAACATGTTTAAGCAAATTTTTTTGGAAGCATTGTGTATGTTATTTTGGGCCGACTAAGGTCTTGTTTATAGTTGCGTCTATTCAGGCATAAATATATATATGTAATACAAAGATATATTTAGTGTGTCAAAGAGATAAGCAAAGCAGAGATATAGAAGAGTAGTATCAAGATGTCAGTATGAGATAAAGCCCTTAAAAAGGATAAGAGTATAAGTGCATAACTGGAACTGATCAGACATTTGTGTCATATATAGCAGTTCACTTTCGGATATAGTGCATATCTATTCTTAGGAGGTTGTAGCCTTCTTTCTCATTGAGAAGTGAGCTCTTGGATAGTGAGTCCTCACCCCTAATAGGGTTGTTTGTAAAAGACTCCTAATAGGTCATGCCCTTAACCAGGTCATTGTACTTGCATTGTAAAGACTACTCCTAACTGGGCAAAGGAACTTTAACAGGTTCATTATACTAGTGCAATATTTGTGGGTACTAATTCCCACCGGGGTTTTTCTCTAATCAAGGTTTCCCCGTAATCATATTATGTGTTATGTGATCTTGTGTTAAGATTCAAGTAATATATAATTTATTTATGTTTAAAGTTGCTAAAATTGAATAATTAGCTAAACATTGATTCACCCCCCNCATTGATTCCCCCCCCCCCCCCCCTCAGTGTTTCCAACAGTTTCCTCATTCTTACTTTTATCATGGCTAAAGTCCTAGTGGAAGGACTAAGAGTAGAACTACGTCTATGTCATCTTGACCAACCACCTATTTCTTTCATTTTATTTTCACACTCACTACAAGAGAATCAAAGTTTTCTTTAGATAAACTTTTGAGGGCTTGTTCTTTGTTGTTGGGCTATTTGATCCGATCAATACTAATTTTCATAGCTATTTTTCTAACAACCACAAAACTCTCAACTTATCTTGCACCTTTTCAACAGATTCTTCAAGGCTCCTGATTTTGTGTTCAATATCCATCTTCATAGTTTTAATTTCCTTCTATATATTATTGATAAGAGAAAGTAGTTTTATTAGCATTCTCCAAAGTAGGATTTTTATTTATAGTGTCCTACCCCATCTCAATTTTTCCATTTAGGGAATCAACCATGTCTATAATCACATAGATTTCAAAAACCAACTACTAAAAGAGTCTATTTTTGACTATTTGTGAGATCCTTGGAAACCCTCATCATATCCCCTATTCTAGTGGTAGAGGAACCATTTTCCATAGGGGTATCTTTCTCAGTATCAACAAGGATATCAATATGAAAATCCATTCTTGGTGGGTCCATGCTTGGTGCATCAATACCAGAATCTCAAATGTCAATTTTATTTCTTGCATCCAAATAAACTCTGTTCTTGGATTTTTTTGAAGACTTCTTTACATGGGGGGTTGATTTTCCTCTTGAGTTTCCCCTTGTTTTCTCACCCTTATTGATCTTAGAATATTTTGAACAATCCCCTACCTAAAATTTTCCCTTTTTCAAAAAACTAGGTTCAAGAAATTTGAAAATATAATCATTTAAGGGTATGTATTCAAAATCATAATTATAAGTGTCAAAATCATGAGGCCAATTAGGGGCAAACTATCCTCCTTCAATTATTTATATTTACCAATATGGTAATATGCATATTAATATGAAGGGGCATCCTTAGAGTCTGCATTAAAGTTAGAATAATATCTATGGAGCTTCTTTTGAGTGGAAAGAACTTGGGAATGTTCCATTATAAGAAGAATGAAGTCCTCATGAGGAATTAGAAAGGTGGAGTTCTTTTTATGAGTTTTAATTCTAGGACAGATGGAAGAAAAATATAGAAGGGTAGAGAGATACATTTTTTTATGGCCAAAATAGTTCAAATTCATGAAATGGAGCTAAACAAATTAATAAAGTGATTGTCTAGAGTTAAATACCTCATGATTACTTCTATAACTTCTACCCAAAGAATTTTTATTGTAGGACAGTCACAACCCCATGGAAGGTTTTCTTTACCTTCTAAGAATGGTATATGTTAAAATTTAAAATAATAAGAGTTTACTTAGTATCATAGAAGAAAATGAGAGGAATAGTAGCTAGATAGATTTACTATCAAATTTTCCCATAAGCTGGTATTGAGGAGTTATATTCTCAAAATATTACTATTGACGCATTAGAAATCCATCAAATTATAAATTTAATAAATTTTGGTTGATATTCCTTTATCAAGTATAGATCTGTATCATAAATTTCTTGACTTACAAAGGAATCAACATTTTTCAATAACAAATAGTTCCTTTCTATATAGACATGTCATTGAAAATGTAGAGAGTAACCAAAGAAAGAATAATTATTAGAAGAAAATAATAGAGTGGATAATGATGTCCAATCCATTTGTGGCTTCCAATTGGAATGATTGTAAAATATCTAATAGTGGCCCAATAAGAATGGAAAACTATAAAATATCAACTCTCTTTAGAGAGAAAAATATTACAAAAGTTTATTGAACTTTTACAAATTACAAGGATGCTTGAAAAACAAAAGAATATGCATATTTATTGAAATCCCATCTCTAAAAAAATATAATCAAAACTAAAAGAAAAGGTAAAAAACACACTTTATTGAATAAAGAGGACTTATCTAGAAACTACAACCTTGCATGATAGACATGCTTTATTTTTCAATAAAAATAACTATCTAAATAGAACTAAAAAAAATGAAAGCTGAAAAAACTTAAAAAATTAACTATATAATAAATTCCCTTTTTTAGGATTTGCAACATCAATTATCAACATATTCCCCTTTCATGTTGAGAGGGCTTACAATCTCATGATGAAGTGACAAAAACTATTTTTTTGCAACTACCTTAATGAAGATATCTTCTAGCTGATCTTTAGTGTTTATGTTCTTCAATTCAACTTCCTTCTTCTATACCAAATCATGGATGAAATAATACTTCAAATAAAAATATTTTTCCTCCTATGATGAACTAGATTCTTTGCTAACTTTATGACACTTAATTTTTCATAAAAAATTATAGTAGGTTGAACTTATTTTTCCCCAATTTCCTCAAGAAGCTTTCAAAGCCAAAGATCTTGTGTACCTACTAAAGTGATTTCCACATAGTCTACTTCTTTGGATGAGAGAGAAATAATAGTTTTTTTTTGAAAATCCATGTTATCAAAATAAAACCAAAAGAAAAAAACAATTACTAGATGTAGACTTACGGTCGTCCAAATTACCTCCCCAATCTGAATCACTAAAGACAACAACATTGAAACTATTAGAATGATAGTAATGAATACCAAAATTTAAAGATCCTTTCACATATCTCAATATTATCTTGGCTTCCTTCATGTTAATTTATAATGGATTTATCATATACCTTGAAACCAATGAAACACAATATGCAATATCGTGCCTTGTTTGGGCTAGAAACATCAAACTCTCAACTATGCTTCTACAATCTGTCTCATCAACAATCTTAGCACCATCATCTCTACATAACACAACTCCATGAGTACTTGGCATGGGGTATAGATTACAATCAGCCATATCAAATTTTTTCAGCATGTCCTTTGCATACTTTGTTTAAAAAATAAAAATGTCATCCTTACTTTGATAAACCTCCATTCCAAGAAAATATTTCATGAGACCTAGATCTTTCATCTCAAATTCATTCATCAAACAACTTTGAATTCATATTTCATTCTAGAAATACTAACAATACATAATAAGTCATCAACATACAAACCTATGATGAGAATATCATTACCCTATTTCTTGTGGTAAAGGTTAGGTTCACTCTTAATTCTCTTGAAACCGTTCTCTTTAAATTAGCCATCAATTCTTACATACCAAACTCTTGGTGCTTATTTGAGGTCATAAAAAGACTTCTTCAACCTATAGACATGATTTTCATTTCCTTCCACTTCAAATCCTTGTGGTTTCTCCACATATACTTCCTCTTCTAATTACTCATTCAAGAAGGTACTTTTCACATCCATATGATGTATGCTCCAATTCTTTTGAGCTGCTAATAAAATAATCATTCTAATAGTCTCTTGTCTTTCTAATAGTAAAAATTTATCTTCATAATAAATGCCACACTTCTGTGTAAAGCCTTTAACAACTAGTATTTATTTATGTCTTTCAACACTCCCATCACTATTATACTTTGTCTTCTATTTACCCATTTGGTGCCAATCTTCTTCTTGTCATGTGGAAGTTCTGTAAGATTCCAAGTATCATTCCTATGAATGGAATCTAACTCTTCTTGCATATATTTCATCCAAACCTCATTATTACATGCCTCTTCAAAACATGATGGTTCAAAATCAGCCTTGGTGAATAAAGAAAAAATAATTGTCTCACCTCTTATATTTTCTTCATGTGAATGATTTGTAGAGCTTTGATAAATATCACTCATCCTTCTCATCTTCCTTGTATACCTTGTAATTGAATCTGGACTTATACTTGGACTTTAATAAGTAGATTAAGGGCTTATCATGATCAATATAATTAATAATATCATCATGCAAAACAGATTTTGTTGAATCAACATGGCCTTTTTGATGACTATACACTCCCCCTTCATAAAAAATCCCACCTTTTGACACAATAATATTTTTAGTGAGAGGATTATACAATATATATGCTTTACTCTCCTCACTATAACCAACAATAATACAAGACTCACTATTTACATCTAAATTTTGTCTATCTTGATCAAGTACATGGACATATGCTCAAAAACCAAACAATTTGAAATGATTAACATTGGGCATTTTATCATACCATGCTTCATATGGAGTAATCTTGTCAAGTAAACTTGTAGCACTCCTATTAAGAAAAAATCCCCTTTACTTATGTTCTCCAAGGTAAGCACTTTATTCTGAACAAATAGACAAAAGAAAATACTTATCTTGGGAATAAGGGCAACATCCTAAACCAACAAGAAGAAAGGCCGATGGAAAGAATATATAAACTAAGACTTAAATTTTTTACAGACCTAAAAAGATCCATCATTAGAGAAATCCCATAAAAGTTAATCTTGAAGATCAATTAAAGGAATATACACAATTGATAACATGTCTTGAAGAGGTTATAAGTTAGGATCCACATCCACTACATTAGCCCAATTATAATTCCTAATATAATTCACCACTAAGAAACTAAACCTCCCCAAAAAAATATTCTCAAAGTGAAATTCCCAAGAGGAGAGGGACAAAGGATGATCCCTAATCAGCCAATCATCCCAAAATTAGATTTTACATCTATCACCCAAGACCCATCTAATACCATTACGAACCAGATTTTTAGAGGTAGAGATAAAGTTCCAAAGAGGTGAAAAATAATGCATTGGACTATGATCAAAAAATAAATCCTTTAAATTATTATAAGTGGAGACATGTTTAAAATAGTGTGAGCTATGCTTGTCCATTCTTTATTTACTTTGAAGCATCTCCAAAGTTTCTTAGCCAAAAGAATGTGATTGTATCCCTTCATTTTTATAATAGACAATCCACCAAGCTATTTAGGAAGGAAAACCTAAATCTAAGATACCAAATTCATTTTATTTATGGCTTCAAACCTAGTCCACAAAAAATTCCTTTGAACTTGTTGGACATCTTATCAACAATTTCTTTCTAAACATTGAACATGATTGTAGTTGTTAGACACCTAGATTTTCACCCTTGTCCAAGCTCTCATATTCTTGGTAATCTGGTGTAACATGGGAATCATCTCAAGGTTGTGGGACCTTTTTCTAACCAAGAGGAGACCTTCAGATTCTAGGCTAGTTCCTCTTGATATGTCACCCAAATTTACTTTTTAACATGAAAATAAATTCTTGAGGGAAAAAGGATAGAAGGAATGCATGAAAGGGAAATGACTAAAAGAAAATTATCCTACTAGGTGATACACTGAAGGTGACCTGAATCATAATACATTGACCAATATTAGCATGAAACCTTGGAACAAATAGAACACAACTTCCTAGATAGGCTTGCATAAATATTTCATAAAGAGGCCCGAGATAAACGGAGACTATTCAGGGAAACAGGTAATTTCACAAACAATAGTGTATTTACTATAAGTAGACACGAACTATGACCTGCAAAAAAATCAAATTTTGCAATTCGGCATAGGAATGAGAAAAAATGACAGGGGACTATAGAATATCCACAAACTCATCTAAATCAAATCATCCACAGTAGTACACACTATTACAAAAAGAAAGAGGGTTCAGGGGCTCCAATGTTTCACTAAAAATCATTTAATATATTCTAATTCAGTAAGAGAGATTCAGACAAGAAAGCCTAGGGATAGAAAAGATGTCACAAAAAGCTTTGCAATATCTAAATATCAATGAAAGATTACAAACTATAGAAATTAGAGAGCAGAAAGAATGACACGGATAATTTCTAAGTTGAGAAAACTCTAAGCTCTAAAGCTCTAAAAACTGCTATATATATTCCCCAGTACAGAGGCTTGGAGTCTAAAAAAATGATTAGGGTTATATTATAATATGTTTTCTTTAAATAACAGAAACCCTAACTGTCCCATCCATCAGAAGAAATTTTAGAATTATCTACTAAAGATCAAATCTATCTTTGAAAAGTAGCTCGCTATAAGTGAAAATCTCTAAAAAAGGTCAGTGGATTTGATATGAAAGAAGACCAGTCAAAATACAAGGAATGAGGTCTTAATTAGGAAACCTAGCTAGGGTCAATTCGGCCATACTTTTTGTAGAGAATATTGCTAGAAATCAGATTGCCCCCTCTGAAAAGTTGACTCACCCTTACTCCTCCTGAAAGGTCACCCCTTATCCATCTAATCCTCTACCAGTCGGCTCTGTCATAACTATTTAAATCTGATCTACAAAGATATTTGAATTTTTAAATATTTGCATGACAATTATCATAGCTGGCACAGATATCTGCATCGATGGCTGAGATAAAAAATCTAATTTTACTTTAAAATGTAGCCATAGATAACTTTACTCTACCTGAGATCCGTATTATAATCTCAAGTTACCTTTTCCTCTTTGTCGCTGAATCTTGTAACTATTCCCTTTAACCTTAGTTGCATCATGAGACTCAGCGACCATGCAGTCTTGCAATCTCCTTACCTTTTCATTAACTCTGTATCCTTTTGGAGACCTAGAAACAAAGGCAATCTCATAACCATCAAATAAAATGGAATATCCTATCGTGGTTACGAGACTTAGAGACTAAAGGAGTGTGAAACATGGGCCCATCAAGACACACACCCCCTGTTATTTTTTTACCATTTCCTTGTCACCACTATCACTTACATCAGCACTAACTTTAACTCAACCCGCTCCTAACCATGGAGAACCTAGAGACTCAACGACTGAGTAATGTTGAAGTCTCATAAAGGATTTCTAACCTTGCAGTTTATCATGAGACTCCCCAACTAAAAAGGACTTAACCTTATCCTGATTTTACTCCAGTTACACCTATGGGTTGAGGAAACACTCCATCGTAGGATCTCATGATACTTTATTAACCTCGGGTCACGCTGGGATACTACATGACTAAAGGAAATCTCGGGGTCACTGAATAAAATAGAATATGCCTTTTCACTCACGTGACTTAGAGACTAAAGGTAATGCTAAATGCGCACATGGAATTTTCAAGGGACTTTAAGTGACCTGAAAAGGTAATGAGAAAATAGAATGAGAAATGGCCAGGTTAGGGTTTTACCATGAACTCTTAGGATTTTCATACTTAGGTTATTTTGCATAGGTAGGGAAGAAATAGGGAACTGCAAAGATATGCAGAGGACACGACCAAGACCAAAAAATTTAAGGTCTTTTTCATAGGATGGGCTCAACCCTCATGGGAGCCTCATTTCACTCCACCTATAGCCAATTTTACCAAATGATAAAAATTTGGGTAACATTCTTAGCGATTTATGTGGGATGTTTTCCTACTAGACATTGAGAACTAGTAGCCTCTCAACCATTCTATTGGGCATGGAGTCATTTCTGTGAACAAAAACCTTCCTCTAATAGAGAAACAAATCTGAAAAAAAACTTATGTGCATAGGCACTTCTTCAAAAGCTGGGAAGTTAGAATAGAAAGCTTTGAAAGAAAGAAAGAAATCTAATCTACCCTAGGTTAACCAGTGAAACAAACTTGGTTAAACAAAACCGTTTACTGGACTACTAAAGTAGCTCCCTTTTCTGAATAAAACATTTTTTAGTACATGCATAAGGAGAATTACAAGTATATGAGGCATGTATAGATTTTTCAAACAATAACAATTTGCCTCTACAAAAGTGAAATCAGGTTCACTTACCTCAATCTGATCAAGATTGATCATGTGAAGGTACCTCAGCGAACTCCATTTGGGCTAGGTATCAGATAGGGAAGACCCTTGAGGTTTTGAAGGTAGAAACCTTCTCACTGGCATCATCCCTCTTTTCATGGTTGTTTTCTTTCACTATGGAAAGCCATGTCATCTCCTCTTTAATGGTCAAAAAGCTGTCATCTTCTGCCTTTAAACTAGCCAAAAGCTCATCAAAGCTATCAAGATCTTGAAGATCTGAAATTAGCTCCAAATTTTTCTTAGGTGACAGATCCTTTGAAAGAGAGTAATCCAAAAATGGATCTTCTACATCAGACACAAACTCTAGGGAATACGGGGTCATTCTTCAAAGCCTTTGCTAATGTTCTCCTCTTGCTACTGTAAAGTTGCAGGGGTATTTATGGAAATAAATTCATCATCCTGCTCAAAAAAATTAGGCAATTTATCCAACAAGGTCATATCATCTTCCTTGATATCCACCATCTGCTGAAGTTGCATCCTTTCCCCTGACTGATTTTTTGTCATAAGAAATGACATAGTCTCTACTTCCTCACCAGCAAACATGGGCAGTCCCTCAAATATCTTCACCAAGATATCAACTTGAATATTCATCTCCTCATTCTTAGTTTTCTATCCAAGCTCATCACAGTCCTCACTAAACTATGAAGTCTCTGACCCTATCTTCTCTCCATCATCATAGAGAAGCTCATCTATTACAATCTCTTTCCCTAATACTAGGCTATAACCATTGCAAAGGCTTGGCATTTGATAACTAGGAGGCAGAGATGGCCATTTCCATAGAGGTTCATCACCCTATGAGACAATAGAGGCCTCTTGGGATGAATCATTTCTTTTGACAAACTTCCCCAATTGATTAGTGGACTGATCTTTAATCACAGTTACCTGAGTAGGAGCCTTCACCTTAAAACTTGGAATATGCAGTTGGAGGGGTTTAAGGGAAGACATAGAAGGCATATTTTCTCTAACTCTTGGTATGTCAAATCTTGCACTGCTTTGGCATTGCTCCACCCTTGTTGCAACCACTTCTCTAGGCTGCTATTGTTCCAGAGGCGGCTGCAAGTGCTCTGTTGGCTTATGTGCTCCAAGAGGATTCTTGAAGCTTGGAAATGAATTCCTTGTTGGTTCCTCATGCATAGGTTGTGGGAGAAAATGATACCTCCAATTTGGAATCTCAGGCCCAAAGGCTTCCCTTTCAAAAATTTGAGCTTTCAACTTTGCTGATATAGTTTCAGCTTGGCAACTAATCTCATCTTCAAATTGCTGCCCATGAAGCATCCCAATCTCTAGGATATATGCTTGCAAGGTGATTGATTCATGGTAGGGGGTTGACCCTTGAAAATAGCCAGAGTTTCCATATCTTTCTACTCATAGGCTTGAATTTCCATATCTTTCGATGAAATTTTTATCTCAGATATTTGCTTGATCATGTCAAGTGCTTTAGCTTTTATCTTTCCTTTTTCTCTCATAAGCTCTGAGATATGAGGCTGATGTCGAATGGGCTGAGAAAGGGGGGGTGGGAGGTAAGCATGGTGGGCCAATTTCCTATGCATTAAAATTTCTTTTTGTGCCTTTAGTACCCATGGGTTTCCTCTTTGGAGGGCTTGCTCATAATCTCTTACAAGAGCATAATCATCTGGGGCATGTTAGATATATTGATGGCCTTGTATAGTATGGAAGCTTGGGGTAAAATTAGACCTTGGAGGGCTTTGGCATGGCTGATAGCTAGCCCACTGAATACTATTATCATAATAAGAAGGAGAGTAACCTAACTGTCCATAGTGACCTGACATGTCTACTCATATAGTTAGCTAAAAATTTAAAATGTGTGAAAACTTGGAACGAACCAGCACTTTGATCTTTGGAACCAGTAGACCTTTGGAGTAACCATACATATAGAAAAATGACCTCTTCTAGGTCTAAAACATATCATCAGCATATCAGTGATAGCATGACTTTCAAGATAAAATTCTTTATGGAGTCCCACCGGGCATGCCAGAACTATTAGACACCTAGATTTGCACCCTTGTCCAAGCTCTCATAGTCTTGGTAATATAGTGTAACATGGGAATCATCTCAAGGTTATGGGACCTTTTTCTAATTGAGATGAGATCTCCAGATTCTAGGCCATTTCCTCTTGATATGTCACCCAAATTTTCTTTTTAACATGAAAATAAATTCTTGAGAGAAAAAGGATAGAAAGAATGCATGAAAGGGAAATGACTAAAAGCAAATTATCCTACTAGGTGATACACCAAAGGTGAAATGAATCATAATATATTGACTAATCTTAGCATGAAACCTTGGAACAAATAGAACACAACTTCCTAGATAGGCTTGCATAAATATTTCATAGAGAGGCCTGAGATAAACAGAGGCTATTTAGGGAAAGAAGTAATTTTACAAACAATAGCGTATTTAATATAAGTAGACATGAACTATGAGCTACAAACAAAAATCCACTTTTGCAATTTGGCACAGGAATGAGACAAAATGATAGGGGACTGTAGAATATCCACAAACTCATCTGAATGAAATCATCCACAGTAGAACACACTATTACAAAAATAAAGAGGGCTCAGGGACTCCAATGTTTCACTAAAAATCATTCAATATATTATAATTCAGTAAGAGAGATTTAGACAAGAAAGCCGAGGGACATAAAATATGTCACCAAAATCTTTGCAATATATAAATATCAATGAAAGATTACAAACTATAGAAATCAGTGTGTAGAAAGAATGCCATGGATAATTTCTAAGTTAGGAAAACTCTGAGCTCTAAAGCTCTTAAAAATGCTATATATATTCCCTAGTACACAAGCTTTGAGTCTAAAAAAATGATTAGGGTTACATTATAATATGTTTTATTTAAACAACAAAAACCCTAACTATCCCATTCATCAGAAGAAATTCTAGAATTATCTACTGAAGATCAAATCTATCTTTGAAAAGTAGCTCGCTATAAATGAAAATCTCTGAAAAAGGTTAGTGGATCTGATATGAAAGAAGACCAGTCAAAATACATGGAATGAGGTCTTAAGTAGGAAACCCAGCTTGGGTCAATTTGGCCATACTTTTTGTAGAGAATATCGCAAGAAATCAGATTGCCCCCTCAGAAAAGCTAACTCACCCTTACTCCTCCTGAAAGGTCACCCCTTATCCATCTAATCCTCTACCAGTCAACTCTGTCATAATTGTTTAAATCTAATCTGCAAAGATATTTGAATTTTTAAATATTTACATGACAATGGTCACATCTATTCTAGATATCTACAACGATGGCCAAGATCAAAAACCTGATTTTACTTTAAAACGTAGCCATAGATAACTTTACTCTACCTGGGCTCCGTATTATAATCTCAGGTTACCTTTTCCTCTTTGTCGCTAAATCTCCCAACTATTCCCTTTAACCTTATTTGCATCACAAGACTCAACAATAATGCAGTCTCACAATCTCCTTACCTTTTCATTAACTATGCATCCTTTTGGAGACCTAGCCACAAAGGCAATCTCGTAATTGCCAAATAAAATGGAATATCCCATCGTGGTTATGAGACTTAGAGACTAAAGGAGTCTTAAACACGGGCCCATCAAGACACATGCCCCCTATTATTTGTTTACCATTGCCTTGTCACCATTGTCACTTACATTAGCAATGACGTTAACTCAACTGGCTCCTAACCATGGAGAACCTTGAGACTCAACGACTAAGTAATCTCGAAGTCTCATAGAGGATTTCTAACCCTGCAATTTATCATGAGACTCCCCAACTAAAAAGGACTTAACCTTATCCTAATTTTACTCCAATTACACTTTTGGGTTGAGGAAACACTCAATTGAAAGATCTCATGATACTTTATTAACCTCAGGTCATGCTGGGAGACTACGCGACTAAAGGAAATCTCGGGGTCACTAGATAAAATGGAATATGCCTTTTCCCTCATGTGACTTAGAGACTAAAGGTAATGCTAAATGAGCACATGGAATTTTAAAGGAACTTTAAGTGACCTAAAAAGGTAATGAGAAAATAGAATGATAAATGGTTGGGTTAGGGTTTTACCATGAACGCTTAGGATTTTCATACTTAGGTTATTTTGCATAGGCAGGGCAAAAATAGGGAGCTAAAAAGATATGCAGAGGACACGACCAAGGCCAGAAAATTTAAGGTCTTTTTCATAGGTTGGGCTCAACCCTCATGGGAGCCTCATTTTACTGCACTTGTAGCCAATTTTACTAGATGAGGAAAATTTGGGTAACAGTAGCATAAACCAAAAGATTTTGTACAAAGACTTTGATTAGTTGAAGCTTATCCACTAGAATTAATAAATTACCTTTCCATCCAGTGAAATTAGACTGAAATATCTTAAAAAGACCAATCCAAATGGAACTTGGAGTAGAATTTGAGAAAAGAGGAATGCTAAGATAGATGGAGAGAAGGTTCATGATATGACGTCCATAAATATTAGCATTTTTGAGTTATCAAATTTGCGGCGTATTGAAAAAGAATAAAGATATTTTTGGTAAAGTAATCTTCTCACCTGAGGCTTTCTCATAGGTTTTCAACACATATTTAAAAATATTAGCTTCGACAATTGGGATTTCCACCATTAAGATGTTGGAGTAAATGGTTTCTTACTAATTTACTATTTACTCAAGTTTACTTAGGTAACCTCATTAACAATATAGTTTGATTTTATTGAGTTCTATTTGGAATATAACTTATCTTTGAGTATATTATTGAGTTCTATTATAACTCTACATATTCCTCTAGGTTAACACACTTGTCTCAACCGTATAATTTCCTTCTATATGCTCTTTCCTATTTAAGTAGAGCCTCGGTATCTTTGTTTTCACCTCATTACAATATATTTCATGTGTTTCTTATCTCTCTTCTATGGAGGATGTTTATAAACTAGATTCAAGGTATAGGATGACTTATCTTATTATAACAGCCTCTAATCCCCAAAACACATCGATGGATGCTGGATATAATGTGTCCATACAATAGTGCTTATAAATAATGCTTACTTGATTTACAAGGACAAAAAACTTAGAAACTTGCACCAAACAAGTGTATGAAATCACCTTTGTGAGGATACTTTGTTTTCCAAAAATAGACTCTAGATGTTCAAGTTATGGTCATGTGAAGAAAATCTCCTTTTAGGACCACAATGTAAAAAAAATTTCCCACCCCTCTTTTGTACCCAAGGGAAAGAGTTTGGTCCTTCATTGGAGAGGACATTGTGCAAAATATTGCTAGATATTGTAAGACATGATACAAATCCACACACAAGTGGACATAGAGAAGGCTACTAAAGATAAAGAATAATAATGGTCTTACCTATTTCTCCTCAAAATATTCTTGGATCTTGACCAAAAAATTAATGACATCTTCCTTGGATAATGTGTGTCACACATGGAGAAAGCATCAGTCTGAAGTCCCTTTCAAAGCATTGCCAGACATGACGTGCCATAAAATTATTGTACTTGCATTGAATTATAAAGTTTAATAGGGGGTTGTGTAGAGCCTTTCTTTTCCAATCATACCTTTTCTAAAGTGAGATTTCCTCCATGACAATAGAAAAATTACTGATATTCTTACCTCATGCGAGTGTGTAATTTGACCACGCACACTCATTTATCAGTTGAAGATACACTTTTGGTCCCTTATACATAACATAGTGACACATCATTTCATGGGATCTATCACGCCTCAACCTAATTATCATTATGGGGGGTATCATATTTTTCATCCTAATGATTCATTTGTTTTTCTTGAAGTGCATTGAGACACTCTTGCATTCCTTTTTGTCAAGGCTTCCTTGGTTTTTGTTGAAGTTTATTTTGAAACTCCTAGATTCCTTTAACACTATTACAGCTGCATTTTCAACATGTTTGAGAAGTAAAAATGGTATCACTCAAACAACATCATTGGTTGTGTATTGAAGGTCACTCATACATATTCTTGTGTTGTATGTATCTTTGATCAACGGTTTCTATTTTCATTGTTGTCATCTCATCAATGTTCGAGAAGTGCCAACTAGAGGACTCATATAGAGTCTTTTCTTTTTTATCACCATCCTTTTAGAGGAGGAACTTCAGATATAAGACCACATCAATCATTGATAGTAGTATACAAATTATTCATGCTTCAATGATGTTCATGTTCATGATTTTAGGACATCTTTTTGAAGGTTTCTCAGACCTTCATTTATCTCTTTTGGAATGAGTTTTCTCCCACTAGGTTTTCTTCTTTTTTTCCAATTATGAGAGATTTCATTGTATTTATACATGGTTACCTAACAAGGCTTTGTTTTTGGGACCCATAAATAATATGTATTACATTGTTTTACTCCCTAAGTTGCACTTAAGGGGGCAAGTGTTAGAGTAAATGGTTTCTTACTAGTTTACTCTTTACCTAATTTTACTTAGGTAACCTCATTAATGAGGTATATGGATGTTATTGAGTCATATTTGGACTTTAACTTATCTTTGAGGATATTTTTTAGTTCAATTAGAACTCTACTTACTTTAGGTTGAGACACTTATCTCAACCCTATCCTTTCCTTCCATATGCTCTTGCCTATTTAAGCAGAGCCTTTGTATATTTATACTCACCTCATTATAATACATTTTTTGTGTTTCTTATCTCTCTATTATAGAGGATGTCTATAGACTAACTAATTGGTATAGGATGACTTATCTTATTCTAACATAAGATAGTATAACCAGTTGATAAATTTTTGATGCAAACATGCAAAGTTAGAGAGGAGAGATGAAAATGTTTAGTTATACCCATACAAACCTTCTTGAATAAATCTTCCAAAATTTTTAACCATTGAGATAAAAAGGAAAGGGGAATCAAGGTCACCATGTCTGATTCCATGAAAAGTAGAGAAGAAGTCATTAGGAAAACCATAAATGAGAATATAAAATATAGGTGTAGATATTAACTGCCCAATAATCTAAATAAATATTTTACTAAAACCAAAGGATTCTAAAACCTTCAAGAGGAAACTCCAGTCCACTCGATCATAAGCATTCAAAAGATCTAAATTAAGAAATAAATAGCACTCTTATTCCTCGTTAGGGAATGAATATTCTCATGAATAGTAATCTAATAGAATCTAATATTTTGTGGCCCACCTTGATGAAGTCATTTTTTTTTGTATGGAAACCAAGTGGGGAAGGTAGTATTTAAGTTGCAACACCAAGATTTTACACAAAATCTTATATGTAGAATTGTGAAGAATGATAGGAAAGAAGTCTTGCAATGTGTCAACACCCACCTTACTCAAAATAAGATCTATGAATATAGCATTTAATTCCTTCAAAAGAGAATGCAAGACAAATAATTTTTTAGTAGTAGCTATGATGTATTTACAAAAATATCCCAATACATTTGAAAGAAAAGCATGGGAAATCTATCAGTCTTGGGGGCCTTATTTCCTTCAAAGGAAAAGACAACTTCCTTAACCTCCATATTTGAGAGAATCCTTGTAAGAATACTAATCATCTCAAATGATACCAAATTTGGAATAACAATGAGTAACTCTTGCTAACAAGCTAGGTCCAAAGGTTGATCATTTGAAAGAAAAATAGAAAAATAATCCATAACTGTTTGCATAATTTCCTCATCCTTTGAGAATCTATTACCATTAAAAATAATGTTATGGATCTTATTTGTAGCTTTATGTCTTAGAGTGGTCGAATGGAAAAACATGATTTTATGATCACCATTCTAAAGCCAAATAGCCTGATATTTTTGTTTCTGAAATTCCTCCTTTAACACAATATCATGAAGTTTGGATAAGAGACCCATTTATTAATTGATTAAGATATCAGATGCCCTTTGGTTTTGAATTTTCAACTGAAGAGCATCAATCTCATATTTTAATTGAGTCTTAATATTGAATATCTAGCTAAATGAAGACTTATTCCACTTAATAATATTAGTTTTAAATATATTGCCAACTTCTTGACAACCCTATACATAGTACTACCCGATATATTAATATCCCACCAATTCTTAATATGAGGTTGAAGATCTAGATTCAATTTCCATATTTTCTTAAACCTGAAGGGGAAATTCTTCCTTCTACAACATCTATCTACCATGAAGACATAGGGAAATGATCAGAGGAAACCTGAGCAAGAGATGAGAGGCTAAAACTTTTCATATTTAACCAATTAGCAGAAATTAGGGTTTAATCCAATTTGACTTTAATTAAATAATTACTATTTCATCTATTAGACTAGGTGTAAGAAGCCCCGTGAAGGTCCATATCCATCAACCCAAGGAATTAATAATAAATAAAATATACTATCTAGTATCATTAAAAATAATGGCTCCTCCCTTTTTATCTTAGCTATGAATAGGGGTATTGAAATCCCCCATTAGAATCCATTTATGTGGGATATTAGATCTAAAACTAGAATCCTATAATATTCTTCTAGCAACCTTATTATTAGGACCATAAATATTTGAGATAGACCACATAGAACCATCCTTAAAATGTTAAAATTTTGTACCAACATGGTTAGGAGATGAGAAAATTTTAGTATTTTTGACAATCCATAGATTCCAAAAGGTAGAAGTGCCTCCTAAAGCTTCATCTGCATCAAAATAATGCACTCCAACATATTTCAAAACTGCAAACTTCATACCTAGGAGTTATATTTTAACATTTTAATCTCCTAAAACAAAAAAAATTAGGTTTATGATACCTCAATATATTGGATAAGAGATCATTCTTATGGGGGTGATTCAAACCTCTAATATTCTAGGATAGAATCTTCATTGACCGATGGAAGGTGAGCACAAAATGCACAT
The DNA here is from genome assembly GCA_018584345.1 of Thuja plicata. Classification (NCBI taxonomy): domain Eukaryota; kingdom Viridiplantae; phylum Streptophyta; class Pinopsida; order Cupressales; family Cupressaceae; genus Thuja; species Thuja plicata. The sequence continues at coordinate 77,557 of MU225219.1, read as the reverse complement.
ATCTATCAATGTTCTCTGCACACCAGCAACCACCTCTAGCATGCTTTATTTATTGTAACTCTACATTTAAGTGGGTCTACCCACATTATTCAACTATCACTAACAATCTATCTTGAATCTATTTCTAGTTTTGATGGAAATCATAGAAGGATTAACCTTGCACCAATTTCTAGTCTACACCACTATAAAGGTAGAATCATCTTTAATAGAATTATTAGAACTAGGAAAGGGATCTTTAAAATTCCCTTTGTCTCCTAAAGATAAATCCTTAATAGGGGTATGGGACACCACATGACTGAATTATTCAAACTCCACCCCTTTTTTATCTATGTTTGTAAGATTCAGTATTAGATTAATACAAATATTACTTATCAGATCTTTACCCATTACACAAGGAAGAGACACCAACAATGATGGGATCAACAATATACACATTAATGTTTAAATATTGGGCTTCACTCAATGAAATATCATCAACTAATGGAAGGACACCATGATTAGCCATCACTAGTTCCACCTTCCACATAGAACCATCTTTAGGAATGGTCATAATATTCATGTCCTTTTTGGCTAGAGAACACCATCTTGATTGCTAGCCACATTAGTACCATCTTGAATTGAACCCACATGAATATCCTTCACAACCAAATTTAACTTATTATTTTATTTCCTCTAAACCTTAGTAGAAGATTTCTCTTCTGGTTTCTTCAAGTTTGAATCCTTCACCTAGTGCACCACCTTTTTACAATGTAAACACACAAAGGGGACAAATTCATACTTAACACACTATACCTATGGCCCAAGTTTTAAGTTAATAATTTCTGTCATTAGATTGATGGAGTGATTGATGCTCACACAAAAAATTAGATACACCAATCTCTTCCTTGAGGCCATCTTGGTAACCACATATATCAAATCTCCAAACTAGGTGACAAGGCCTCTAAAAACATCCTTAATTAAAAAACTCTAGAGGAAACCCTGAAAGCCTAACCTAGATAGAGGTAAAATCACAAACCTAATCATTAAGAGAGAAGATATGTTCCCATTTCTTCAAATCCTGGGAGGACTAACCAAACATCCAATGTCTTCCAGCGAGAACCATCTAGAGATCCTCATCACAAGTGAAAGAAAAGGAAAAGAGTCCTTTGGAAATTTCCATAACATCAATCTGGTTGTTTTTCTTCCATTTGCTAGCAATCGAGGCTCTCATTTCTTGAATATTTTGTCTTGGACCAATGAATTTTACCACAAGAAAATGTTCCATATAATAAATTCCTTTATTAACTAGACAATCAAGGACATTTATAGAACAAACATGAGAAGTTGGGTCCACAACATGAGAAACAGGTAAAATAGACTTACTACATAATTGAGAGCCAAAATGTTTTGAGAAATTTTGGATTTCTAATGGCATAGAATCCCTATAAGACCTTCCATTCAAAAATCCTAATGAATTTCCTAGTCCCATACCAAATAACCCTTCCAAAAGATTCTTAGAATTCGTATACTTGACAGCCTCTAAATCTACATGGGGGGGTCAAAATCATCATTGGATCCATCAGTTTCCATTGATCCATCGCTTCCATTGTTGTAGCTAGTTCCCACTTTAGTAGAATTCAAACTTTCTCCTCCTTACAAAGGAACCATGGAAAATTTTCCTTTCTTATTTTTGATTTATTGGTTTGTTGAAAATTAACAAGATTTAATATTATTTTTAAAATTATAAAAAATATGAAGATGGACTATCTTTTAAGTAGTAATTAAGTAAAATGGTCCTTGGTCCATTTCAAATTTCCCCTCCCACCAAAAAAATCCTCTCTATACATTGGACCTAGTGGTTGACCTGGAGCCTATAGGGGAGAATTCTTCTTTAATACAAATATAGTTGTAGTGTCCATGTCCAAAACTTGTGTTGTATTGAGGGTCTTTGCAGGATCATGGTATGTCAAAAAGTGGCGATGTGAAAAAATCAGTTTTTCACTTGTCCAAAAGAACACCCAAAAGTTTGTTGACTTTTGAGTAGGCCTGGGTTTCAGTACACCTGGCCAAGCCCAAAGCCAAAGATAAAGAATTATCGGATGTACATCCAATAATATCAAACATCTAATAATATCAGATATCTGATATTCATCAGTCATAATATATTGTTGCCCGTGGCTGCATTCAACATTTTCATATTGAAAAGGTTGAAGTAGCGAGAAGCCAAGCCCCTAAAATTGCATATCAGATACCTATCTGATATCAAATTTTCTATAGTACACAAGGTAAGTGAAATTTTGTAGTTTCACTCTTATTTTTTAATTTTTGCATTGAAATTTATTGTTTTTTTTTTTTAAAACTAGGTTTTATATGACATTGTATATTGTTTTTTAAAATTAATTATAAACTAGAGTTGAAATTTATATTTTTTATTCTATTTTGTTTTTGAATCAGACATGGATTTAGACCAATTCAAAAACCCTCCCTCTTAATCTGTGAACAATCTAGACACACCTCAAAACAATCCCCAGCCTTCAGAAGACCAACCATTCTCAAACCCTCAACCAATACAGGATCTCATAGGAGATAATCTAAATGAGCTTAGAGGATATCAGAACACATATGCAAATATCCCCACCTTGGGTCCCATGTTTTCCATGCTAAAATCCATTATTGAGAGCATGGAGAAACTCACAAAACAACACAATGTTGCACTTCTTTGGCGTGAATCCATGCACGCCCAATTTGATGATTGGGTTGACTACGATCAAGTTATGAATCTAAACATAATAAAACATGACATATGTAACATTTTTGTTGATCCCAAAACTGGTTTCAAAGTGGACCCTAAAAAAACCAAGTTGTCAATTGAATGGTGTACAAATGATGAAATACGTGACAAATTTTGGGATCATTGGTGGATGGTTTTTGATAGACCACCCCATAATAATTTGGATGTCCCATTCTATTTCATTTAGAAATTATATGTTGAATATGTGCTCGGTCACAAAGTCAATTACTGGAGCATGAGACAGAACCAGGGGGTGGGCTTAGGCTCTCCCTAGGATAGGCCAAGGGCACAACAAGTGAAATCCCGCACATATGTCCCCCCTCCTAAGATTTCACCACCTCCCACTGTAAAACATCCTAACATTATTGCTAAGGCCGGCTCACAGACTATTCAAGACATTCACACCTTGAGTGATCTACTTTTTAGGTAGAGTGCGGCATTTTTTCCTCCTCATACTAATGCTTCTAGCCCTTCCACATCCTCCATGAGCTCACATGTTTGTGTGCCTCATACTTGTGTTATGTGTAATAATATGTGCTTGGGTCCCCTGGATGATAGTGATGCATATAACTATGTGTTCGAGGTGGATGATACTACACAACACACTACAGGTATTGCAACACCCCATGGAGATGTGCTTTAGGGGCATATAGAGCCATGGACTCCTACTGTTACGGTAAGAGTAAACAATTAACTTGTTACATTGTATTTAATTTTAAACATTCATATTTTTAATAGAATTTTCTTATAATGATTGCCCACTTATGTTTTTTATACATGTTTCATTTATATCCAGTTGATGACAGAGGAGGAGATGGCACAGGTGGAGGGGTCCACACTTTCGACCATTTCATTTTTCCTTGACACTTTTACAGTACATACATTTTAATGTACTCATTGGTTTCCTTTTATTATAATATTGTATACATGTATTTTCTAATTTTTATGATCATCTTATTATAGACTGATGTAGGTTTCACTAGTTGTCACTAGAGGGCAATGTGAGGGGGTTCAGGCGTCTAGAGTTGACAAGGGGAAGGTAATTAAGTATTTTAGATTGACTAAGCATACATGTATCCTTGTCACTTGTGTGTACTCATTTTTAATTACATGTTTTATTTGATAAAGGGTGGTGTCTGATGATGTCGTGAGACTAGTTTTCCATGATAGAGTCACAGGAATCTCAATTCAGAGTGATAGCCCCACAGTACGTATATTTCTAAATTTATTTGTGTGTAGTTTACTATCAAGTATATATTTAATATGATCAAGTCATGATTGTATGAAACTTATCTATTTTAATTTTTAGGTCACCCCTATTTTAAGGGAGGTACCTGATGCAGGAGCATCATATGCTATTCCTAGATACACTGGAGGTCTAGAGAATTCAAGGGGACATGGAGCATCTTCCAACATCAATTGGTCATTACTAAAGCCAATTATGGCATTTGATGAAACAAGAAGTCACAATATTGCACAAGTGATGAAAATGTGGCATGG
>MU225219.1:40917-56868 GCA_018584345.1 Thuja plicata | reverse complement strand
CCTAGGAAGACCCCATGACCCCTTTCAAAATATTTGAATGCTCAAGTGTGTCCTAAGGGGTCGTAGGACCCCTTGGAACACACTTGAGCATTCAAATGAGTTGAAAGGGGTCATGGGGTCTTCTTAGGTGTCCTACTACATGATAAGGCATACTAGGAACCCTAGGAAGACTCCATGACCCCTTTTGACACATTTTAATGCTCAAGTGTGTCCCAAGGGGTACTATGACACACTTGAAGGGGTCATAAGGGGTCGTATGACACATTAGAACACTCAAGTGTGTTGTAAGAGGTCATAGGACCATTTTCAACACACTTGAGCATTCTAATGTGTGGAAAGGGGTCATGGAGACACACTTGAGCATTTGAATGTGTCCTACGACCCCTTGGGACACACTTGAACCTTAAGAATGTTAAAAATAGGGAAAAATGAAAGGAGCACTTACAAGAATGAGAGAATGCAATTGAAATGTTGAACCATCAGAAGCAGAGAGCATGACATCTGTATTAGCCAATGCTTCATCTCAGATTTTTCAAAGAAACACAATCTCCTCTTCTGCACTCACTTTTTATTTGTTCCTCTCCACACAAGATTGCAATCTCTTTTTTCATTCTTTGAATTGTTCCCAATTTCTGTCTTAGGGCTTGGATAATTTGACCTAGTTGATTTTCCCCCTCTTCTCACAATAATATCATCTCTTCTCGCAAATTTTCAGTAATTCCAAATTGTTTCTCACCCTCTATCCTAAGTATTTCATTTTCTTCCTTCACCCTGTGAAGTTCGTATAAAAGACATGTACATGGTAATATTCACAGTATTTAGGAGGCATAAATTGGTAATAATTGGAGTAGTAGGAGTAGGACCCCTTGGGACACACTTGATTGTTCCAATGTGTCAAAAGGAGTCATGGGGACTTCCTAGGGGTCCTAACATGTGATAAAGCATACTAGGACCCTTAGGAAGTCCCCATGACCCCTTTCAACACATTAGAACACTCAAGTGTGTTCTAAGGGGTCCAACAACCTCTTGGGACATACCTGAGTGTTGAAATGTGTCGAAAGGGGTCATGGGGACTTCCTAGGGGTCCTAACACATGATAAGGCATACTAGGACCCTTAGGAAGTTCCCATGACCCCTTTTGACACATTAGAACACTCAAGTGTGTCCTAAGGGGTCCTACGACCCCTTCAGACATAGTTGATTATTCCAATGTGTTGAAAGGGGTCATAGGAAGTTGCATGGCAGACCTTCCTATAGACATGTCCACAAAATTCAAACTTCTTCATACATTAGGCCTTGCAAATCCAATTCTCACATGTCCTCTCTGATGACATTTCCTAGGACAAAGATGACCACAAATTAATTTTTCTTTGCACATTTCTTGGTACAAAAGATCATACTTCCATTGCCATACCTCCTTAAATCATGATATTTGGTAACAACATGTCCAACATCATCTAGATGTTTAGGATATTATAGTGGTATTGCATTAACAACATACCCATTATATGTAAAATACTTTATGATATCACTCCACACTGGAGAATTGTCTGAGACTAGCTTGGCATTTCCAAAGACATATAGACCAATTCTAGCCCTGAAAAGGGCAACACAAGTTCTATTTGGAATGTTAAGAAATCCTATATTTTCTGATGTTTTTACATTCAAATTAGGAATTCAATGTTTCTTGTACCAAATAAAACAATATGATATCAAATCTCTTGTCCCTGGTCAAGAGTACATTTGATAAGAATTGAGATCTAAGTTCTAGATCCTAACCTTGCTAGAATTTTCTTGTATTCATATATTCCCTCCAAAAATTTCTCTAGAGCTCTATTAGTAAAGCACACTATGAGAATGGGACTAGAGGAAATTTAAATCTTATGAAGCAAAGCCTTTATAATTTGCAACCCGGTAAATGTTTTTCCAGTTCCAGGAGGGCCCTGAATAATGGCCAATTTTTTGATGAGCTCATGATTAATGGCCACCCCATGACTATCATCAACAGAATCACATTTGCAGACTTGTTTCCAATCAAAATTACATTGAAGTTGAGCTATTTTGGCTTCCAGATAAACTAACTGATCTTTAAAAAAAATATTGAATGAAAGACCAAATTCTAAACCATCTTTACCTCCTCTCATCCCCACATATTCAACAGGGTTATAAACCTAGAAATCAGAGGACCCTTTCTGCTCAACAAACTCCATTTTTTCTTGTAAATCCCTCTAATTTGGTTCACACACTCCCTATAATCTTCAAGTAAATCTTCTCTTATAACCCTGAACTGGGTGTGTAAATAATTACATATACATTCTCATATGGCTCTGCAGTTCTCTATTTATAGGAATATAAGACTCCATCTGCGCCATCATTTTGCAAGAGCTCCATGGTAGGAGGTAATATATGGGTTGAGAGAGAGAGAGAGAGAGAGAGAGAGAGTTCCTACTCCCTCTCTCTCTCTACAGTTCCTACTCTCTATCCTAGGTATTATTGTTATACTATAAATATTAATAAATAATTAATACTAATATTATACTATTATACAATAGAGAAATAAATAATAATATAATACTAATATTTAAATAATTATATAATACTAATGCTATTACCATCTAATATAAATTAATATTAAAACAAATGAAATTTATAATATATAAACTAAAACTCATAAAATTGAAAATTTGAAAAAACTTGAATCATAAAATTTTGAAATCAAAATGTTGTATTTCGGCGGGAGATATCAGATATATGATAATATCAGATATACGATTAGGCTTGGTAGTTGCTTTGGGTTTTGGCTTTCCAATGCCAAATGTGGTTGGTCACCCAAATGATGTGTTCACCATATTTCCTCTGATCTACAGACTTACACAATGTTGCTAACGACCTTTTTTTCACCCAAAATTGATGAAACAAAAAGGGTTTCTTAAAGATGTTATCAGCTTTCCATCAATATAATTGCTGTCAGAATTCGAGTTTAGTAAGTAATTATTACTTATTTTCTAGTTGAGATATCTCTAAAGTCTTGATTGACATACTGATTGAAAAAAAACCATAACTTTCAAACGGTTTAACCTTTTTGAAATCTGAAACATGCGTCACATTCTATGCTTTGCCTAATATAAGAAAAAAATAAAGTTTGCAATTTTGTAAAGTTTAGAATTAGTTAAGGTGGTCAGACACGAGAGTTTTTTTTTAAATTTTGAATAAGTTGTAGTAGAAAATTCATAATTAATTATTTATTTGGTAAAAAATTACACTGAAATATGTATCACATCCGGGTATGAGTCTACTACTTATATTTATAGTCTTGTGAAAATATATCATCATTTGAATGTGATTAAGGTGGTCAGACATACATGTACTTTTTATCTTTTTTCCTAAAATTTTTGTACCACTGCATTGAAACCTAAAATATTGAATAATTAGATTAATTTTTTTTTAGAAAAGGACTAGTAGTTTAGAAACTACATTCAATTTCCTACAGATTCTATTCTTACAACTTTTTCACATAAGGTTGATAAGATGTTCAATATTTTACGTCAAGTTGACTAACCCTGATTTTCTGAATTTTCATTGCCACTTAAGGCCATAGCTTGGTATACCACGATCATGCACATACCCTTGAGGTTTCTTCCTTGGCTTATACTTGAGGTATGGTGCAACCTAAAATTTATTTTTTCACTATTCTTAGTGGTGATGTGTCCCATGGTACTCTTCACATTTCTTGGTCTCATGCCAATGCTTCCACCAGGAAGGGTGTACTCTAGAGTGTACCCTCTCATACTATTGTTGGTGCTACTGATGTTTCTACTAAGCTAGGATTCTAATAGAATGAAGATGGAGGAAATAATTTAGATTCATCCAAATTGATGAGAACAAAAAATAATATACACAAAAGGATCAACAATCATTTTGGAACTGTTAGAAAATATTTTTAAAAAATGCCAAACCTAATCTATCCAAAACCAAACACAAAAAAAATAAAATAAAAACATAAAAATAACAATCTTGAGAAGTATCCCAGGAAGAATAGGATTATAAATTAACTTCTACCCTTAAATATGAAGGGGTTACACCAAGGATTCCACAAATTTCTCAAATTTTTCACTTCCTAAGGATTTTCTAAAAATATTTGTATGTTGATCTGCAATAGGATAATATTTGAGTTGTACACTACCATATTTTGCATGGTATCAAATAAAATACAACTTGGTGTTGATGTATTTGGTTTTTGTAAGGTCCCACCTTCTTTTCAATTATTATAATTCTATTTGAGATAGCAAGTAGAGTCCATCATTATTAAATGAGCCAAGGGAAAATCACGGTCCAGTCGGACCTTGTGTCCTAATTCACACTTGATTACTTATAATATGATTGAGTTAAATATAATAAATCCTATAATAATCTTATTTGTGTGTTGCCAATATTAACCATTAATCTCCAATTTGTACTTTCTGGTTATTTTTTGTTTACATGTGGGCACACGTAGCCACTCTCATCATCACAATTGAAGTCTAATATTGTCTTTAAAATGAGATGGAAGTTCAAGGTATGAAATGTTAGGAATGAAGAGCAATGAGATGGGGGTGAATCAATATGCTAGTAGATTTAACATTCAACCATAATTTGCATATCAATGAAATCAACACAACTGAAAGAAAACATAACACAAAAACCATAACATCATAAAACCATAAGTTTTATCATAGAAACCCTCTTAGGGGACAAACCATGGTGGTGATGGTACCCACAAGATGTTTTACTTCTGCAGAAATAAAGTGCCAAGTTAAGGGTAATATTAGATAAGAGGGGAGTGTACATGAATTTAGGCTTATATCATAGAACTCAGTGCTCAATTAAAAAACTTCCAATAAGGGTCACTACCTCAACAATTTGATACAAAAGAGATAGTACTCACTATCCCAGTCATGAACTGAAAAATGACATCAAGTATGCTAATGCAATTTGAGTGAAGTGTACAACTAATCAAATGATAGGAGAGCTTCTAAATGATGCTCCTTTAGTACTATATCACATGCCTCAACATTCACATCACAATATTTATCAATATCCATCTGATCCATCTAAAAAACTTGATCTTGTATGTCAACTTGTTCCTTAACATTGTTGACCATAAGAACAAAATAAGTAGTGTGTAGTGTTTTAGAAAAATATCTTATCAAATATCCATGCTAACCCAAATGATAATGTGTACATCATATACCATGTCAACTCTACCTCCTACATCTATAAAACCAATTATACTATCGATCCAATAGGATACTTGCACGATCTAATGATCAATCATCACAGTCTCTATCTTAGATCTATTAACCCAATAATCAACAAATCATAACTCCATCAAAATCTGTGATCATAAAAATAGATGTATATATTTTGTATGAATCATCTCTCCCAATTGCACATTAAAATTCTATCACATATGTCCATACTAATCTAAATACAAAAATGTAACACAATGCAAGTAAGTTTGTACTTAACCAAATTTACTATCCAACCTTCGGTATCACAAAATTGTGTTAGCCAATCATCTGCAAGATGTGTAGTTTTCATCAATGAAAACACACAATGTATCCATTAGTGTATCTTGACAACAATATCTCCCTTTGGCATTGATGGCAACACTTTGAAAAAAATGACAAAGTGTCAAAAATGCCAAACTCCAAAAAGATTAATCCCTATTTCATCAAACAAAAATTTATCTCCCCCTAAGCTAGATATTTCATTTTTTAATCCTTATCTCTCCACCTTTGACATCAATGGAAAAGGTTGGGAACTTGTCCAAAATTATCTACCAAATTACTAAATCTATATAAGGTGTCCAAACATACATACAACAATTTGAAAATGAAAACAAATTGTTCTTCAAAGATGCATAATCATTATCCAAAAATTTTTTCAAGATCTCCATGATCATATTCTATCCAAATATGAAATAAGATTCTTCCTTAGTTTATAATAAATCAGTAGTCTTAGGCATCCCATATGTCTTTTCTGCATCCCTCAAGTTGCAAGTCAAAATATCAAGTTTAGGAATAATGAGGCTCCTAAGTTTTTCAATCCTTCCTTTTAATCTCTCCTTTCCTGTAATAAGTCTCTTGATCTTATCCTGATTGGTCACCACTTGTGCTTCATAAATTGAGGCTAACTACTGCAAAGAGTAAAATGATTTTGTCAATTCAGCTAACTTGACCTCAGATTCCTTAATCATTGTATGAACATTAGAGATAGAAGTGGTGTAGTCTATGCATCCTTTGTATATTCTGCTTCCCTCTTCCAATGCATCCTCGATACTCTGAATAGCCAAACTTAATTAATTTTAATTAGTGATTACCTCCGCTTAAATCTTATCAATTCTGTGATCCTCATACTCACTCTTAGCTTTAATTTTTGCATACTATTCTAGTGATTCAAAGTGTATATTAGTTTCCTTCAACATACTTTCCAACAAAATTGGTGTAGATTCATTCTAGTTCACTACATGTGTAGGCATTATCCTGCTCAAAATTTTTCAAGCCAATGATAATAATTCACTATCCTTTTTATGCGACTTCAAAATTTGATTCATTTACCTTAATTGTGCTATATTAGATGTATTCATAAGCTCTTCAGGGATAAAAACATTCAACTAAATAGGAATATATATCAACTTCATGTTCTTGCCATCATCAAAGTCTTCATCTTCAACTAATATAATGTCTCTTTCCTCTTCTTTAGTTTTCAAAGTAACACTAGTAGAAATAGGATCATGTGTATCCAGATGTTTATAAGTTTTAATTTCATCATTTATATCTTCCACCTCTACTTCCTTATCCTTCCAAGTCATATCATTATCATTGATTGCTTCATTTATTCTTTGGTCAATGTCAACATCCTTCACTTAAACAGTCAAATCTATATCCTTTGTCAAAGGTTCCACAATAAAAGTAATAGGAAATCCTCCAATCAATGTATCATGTTCATCTTCTGCCTTTCGACAGGTGTGTCAATTGGAAAATCATCCTCCTCATTATCATCCTTCTTCTAAATTACAATGATGTTATTTTCAATAATAACTTTAGTCAGAATGTTTTCTTTCTCTTCATAAACCTCATCAATATTTCCTATCATCAGCATATATATTATTGTCTTGCTCATAATTCTTTCTTTTCCAAAACAAGGATCCTATGAATTTATTCAATAGAAAATACATGCCATAGCTTAAGTAATACCTTTCCCCTTATCTCCTTGACCTTTTCTAAATAAGTTAATATTATTCTATCAATTTTTTTATACAATTCATCAGGTATTTCACCTTTTATCTCTATCAAAGCTCTGTTGTACTTATTCAGATATTATATTATTCCATCTTCAATTATTTTCTTCTCATCTTCATTATACTTATTGTAATATATTTTTACATGAAATAATACTCTATAAATAGTCATGTTCCTAATAACATCATTAATACAAAAATTCACCTTACCAGTATCAATCATTTGTTTCTTCTCTATAGGCTCATGTTCAACAACTCTTATTGTCATAGCACCTTCTAATCTGACCTTTTTCACTACATCATTAGAATGTGTAGAAAAATATTTGTCTTCTCCATCAAAAACTTTGTAAGTTATTTTAGAATTTCTCTTCTCTCTCACCAGCAAGGGTAGTAATGTTCTTCTTTTCTATCAATCTATTTTTTGTTGTTACGGGAGTAGGTTTCTTCAGTGAAACATGTTCCTTCTTAATTGTAGCTATTGTATTTCTAGACTTTCTATCTCTCAAAGATTGTCCAAAAGGAATGTAAATAGGAGGTTCATCTACCTCTACATTAATAGGTTAATCAACAAGTTTACCTTTTCCTTTTTCAGGATCAACTATTTTTTCTTTTTCCTTCTCTAATTCTGTAGACTTCTTTCTAGCTTCCTCAATATTTTCTTTAGTGAATCCAAGTCTTACTGCCACTTCTTCCATTTCTTTTCTGAATCTTCTTTGTCTTCCTCATCTAGTTAGGGTCTCATGTATTTCAAAAAAAATTTCAAACTATGTTCCAAATCTCTTCTCAATAGCATCCACCAGTTTCTTCAAAATATCCTTAGCATAGGCCTCTAGGACTAGTCCATAAACTTCATATCCCATCAGTGTAACCCAAGAATTTCTAGATTGAGGTTCCTCCATGATGCATGATTCAATTTTAACCATAAAACATATGTCATCCTTATACTCCTCTACAATCTTGGGTGGAATTATATATGTTTCTTGCATTGACTCTTGAAATTGTTTAAATAATGTCCTTAGATTTCCCTTAGCAGTTTGTTCTCCTAGAATATCACTATAATAATTCTTAATCTGGATAGACATAGGAATATATTTCTTCCAAAAAATATTTCCAATACCAAGACAATAATTAGAGAAAGTGAAAAATATGCATACCAATAACTACCCATATTTAAAGATTTTTTGTTTGTCTTTCTTTATCTTCTCAAGATTCCTCATCAACTAATCCCTCAGCACTTTGTATGTGTCATAATATAGTTTTTTCATTCACCATTTTGTAGGACACATAGCTGATGATGCATGATATTTAATTCTATCTTCTTGAATGAAATACTTTATATCCAAAAACCACTGAAGCAAATTTTACATCTAGTTGTTTTATATTATTTAGAGTCATCAAACACTTACCCCACTGAGAATCTATGAGTTGAGTAACAAGGTCTTTCTAAATAACCCTAAGTGTAGGTACATCACCAATATTAGAAAATTAAATCACTACCTTCATAAATTATTTAGTGATTTTGTGTGGTGAATCCAACCACATGAACTAATCATGCACTCGACTCAAAATAGGTTGTATCCATTGTGGTTCAAAGAAATTCACTAACTTCATGACCTGAGTGAAATGTTTCTCCCTCAAAGTCTTATACTCATCTTTAAAAATAAAATCTGGGACAACTACCTTCCATTTCTCATCAATCGATCTCTCTCCCAATTATTCCAAAGGAAAATGTATATATTCTTGCACATCCTCAACATGAAGAAAAATGTAGGGTATAAAAGAAAAATATCCTTCTAGGTCATCAAATGTAGATTTCACTGGGTGTTTCTTAAATACTGGCTTAGGTCTCACAATAATATCAACAACTCTAGGAGTATCCATACTAAAATCTTTGTAAATATAAGTTTTCAAGATAAAGTACCCCTTCTGTCAAATTATAGCCGACAGATGAAAATATGGATGAAATTCCCTTCAAATACAGCCAAATCACCTCAAATGCTCTGCAAGCACCTTCACTGGTATGCAAGGTGATAAATGAAATTAATAAAATCCTTTTTTATAAATTCTCATATCATAAAAATATGTCAGCATTAATTTCATTGTACTCTAGAAAAACTGTCTTAGAATAGAGTATGTAAAATCCTTCCACATTCTTTCCAAATTGCTCAAAACTTTCTGTGATTGATATAGAATATGTAAATTGCATTTCTGCAATTCACTATACCTTTGCAACTTTTGTATTGTCAGATTTAGGGGTTGAATAAATATTTTCATAAAGAACACCCCCTTAGATCAATGATCTAATTAATTCTCAGAAGAGATAGTCACACCAGAGGCTGGTATAATTTTTCCAGTAGCATCAATCATCTCTTTTCTAACCCATACTTTATTCATTTCCTTCCTAACCTCATTCACATCAAAAAATTTATTTCCCTTATCATTCTGCGCATTGTTTCCTTCTACCAATTCTCCTACATTATTCATTCAACAATTCCTATAAATATGACCATGATTCTCGCACTTAAAACATGTCACATTAACATACCTTATGTTCACAGGGTTTGTCCCCATTTATATTTATTTTTTACATTACCATAGTTGTTGCATTTGTAACATGTTACATTATTCTAGTTATTCATCTTTGATCTACACTTACTTACCTTGTGTCCATAATTCTCATAGGTGTAATAGTATTTAGAAAATGTAGCATTATTAGATCTACTTCTACACTTCTTCACTCTATGCCCAATCTTGTTACATAAAAAATATTTCCCATTGAATTTAAGTTGTCTCATAGGTATCTTCACAAGTTCTTCAGTTTGTTATTATGATGAATTAATTTTCTCTTCTGATCCAAAACTCTTTTCTTTGTGAAATCCAAGTCCTTGTGTACCTCTAACTAGTCTTTGCCTTTCCAATTTCTCATCAAGTTTCATAGTACCTAACCTCAATTTTTATTTGAATTAATTTGCAGTAGCATGTTCACTCCTAAGAACTTTATTAACCCTTCAAGTTCCTTCTCATTGTGTTTAGACTCCTCAAGATATATCTGCACTTGTCTAACTTCACCATTAAGTCTATAACATTCTTTTGTCTTCTCCTACAATGTCTTCTCAACATTATTCTTTTATTCAAATTATTTAGTCAACTTCATTACCACAACTTCCAACTCATGTTTTAGGTTGTCTCTATCCTTAGTGATATGTTCATGTTCATTAGATTTTATTTTAGGGATTTAAAACGACTTGAGCTTCCTTTCTGCTGCAACTATTAAACAAGATCTTTCCTCTTATCTCTAGATTTGTTCAACTAATCCTTCAGGTTTTCAATGGAACTTTCAACATACTTAAGATTTCTCTCTAATTCTAAATTATGATTGTTTTCTTTGTCAAGATCATCAATTGAAACCAAAATATGTTTCAATGCACTGCTAGAAACTATAAATTATTCCATTAGGATCTTCCTTAATATTTTAAACTTCTTCCAAGGACCAAAGCTCTAATACCAATTATTAGGATTGAAGAACAGTGAGAGAGGGGGTGAATCATTGTTCGAGTAGATTTAACATTTAACCATAATGTGCATATCAATGAAATCAACACAGCTTAAAGAAAAATATAACACAACAACCATAACATCATAACACAATTTTTTTTTCATGAAAACCCTATTAGGGATAATTTTTATCATGGAAACCTTGTTAGGGGAAAAACCATGGTGGGCATGGAACCCATAAGATATTTTACTTCTGTATAAATAAAGTGCCTGGTTAAGGGTAATATTACATAAGAGGGGAATGCACATGCATTCATTCTTATAGCTTAGAGCTCAAAAATCAATTACAAAACTTCCAACAAGGCTCATTGCCTCAACAATATTATACAAAAGAGATAGGACTAACTGTCCCTGCCATGAACTCACAAACAACATCAAGTATGCTAATACAATTTCGCTGAAGTGTACAACTGATAAACCAATATGAAAAATTATGAATTAAATTTCTTTAGGAGTATATCACATTCCTTAACCTTAACATCATAATCTCTATCACTATCCGTCTGATTCATCTCAATAACTCAATCTTATATATCAAATTCTTTCTTAACACTGTTAGCCATAAATACAAAATAAGTTGTGTAGTGTGTAGGCCAGAAACCTTATCAAATATCCATGCTAACCCAGATCATAACATTTACATCATGTAAGGTCATGTCGGCTCTAACTCATCCATCGATCAAACCGATTATACCATCAATCCAATAGGACTGTTGCACGGTCTAATGTTCAATTTTGACAATCTTTGTCTCAGACTTGTTAACCCGATAATTATAAAATCATGACTCCATAAAATCTTAAAATACAATTCTATGATCATAAAAATATATGTATATATGTCATGTGAATCATCTCTCCCAATCGATAAAAAAATTGTGTCACATATGTCCATACCAATCTAAATAAAAAAACTATATCACTATTTCAATAAGTCTATACTTAACCAAATTCACTATTTGACCTTCGATATCACAAAATTGTGTCAGCCAATCATCTGCAAGATGTGTAGTTTCCATCAGTGATAACATACAATCTCTCCATTAGTCTCTCTTGTAAACATTAATCTTTTCTATTTTTGAGGTTAAATGCAATATATCAATATTTAAACTTATTTTCTTACTAATAAGAATTAACTTTGGATAAAGTGTGCAGGTATGTGGTTGGAAAATGTGAAGACAAGATGAATCAACAAAACCATTTTCAATGCACTTAATGAGCATAAAATATGAGGGTGTAGATGGAAATGTGGGACGAAGTTCATTAGGTGAAACAAAATTTGAGATTTTTTAAGCTAACTGACCTAAGTATGTTTAAATTAGTTGTAACCCTGAGTCACTTCTAGAGACATTTTCAGTGGAAGGAAAAGTCTAAATTTAGGTCACTAGGCCATTTTTAAAATCCTAATTAATATACTTAGGGTTAGGGAACTTGCTAAACATGTTTAACAAGGGATTTGAGCTCTTGTATAGGGGGTCTTAGCTCATGGGTTTTGGGGGAAGACAAGGAGAGGAATGGTATAAATGATTCCATTATGGAGACTAGGTTTGAGAGGAAAGTTCTTGTTCATTTTCTCCTTTCCCGTGAAATTTAGTGTTGAAAGGGAATTGAGACATGCTATATTTTGGGGGCTATATTTTTGGGGCTTTAATGAGTTCTTTCTCCTTATTAGAGAGTATTGTGTCAAGGAAGATAACTTGTGTACACCTTGCATGTGTAGAGTGTAAGTGGGGAAAAGCACAATAAATTTTCACCCTTTTACAAAGGAAAAGGTTAACAACACCAAAACTGTAAAACTTCAAGGGCATAAAAGTCGCATTTCTATTGAGAATTTGAAGATGATGTAAACTGATGAAATGTGTGAAATAAAATAAATTTTATGCCTATAATTTTTTTTAAAAATTGAACAAAAAATTAATATGTTTTTTGAAAATTTTGGGTCTATATTTTGTTTCCTTAAAAATAATGCAAATCGGGGGGTTTACTTCCTGCAAAATCATTATAAGTAAAAAAAAAAATTTCCTCCCATTTGTGAAATATTTTTTAGATGACATGTATAGCTAGTGCAAAAAAAAAGAAGTATTTTCAATCTATAGTTTATCTGTTATAAATATTCAACGTCGAACTTACCTGAAATCATTAGTTTTTGACTCCCGCCACTTTTCCCCTATCAAAACTATACCAAAAACAAAATAAATTACATATTTTTGGAGAGGGATCTTTTCTCTAGTGTTGTATATGATTTTAATTGTTTTTAATTTTATTTATCATTTTTTAATGTGTTCTGAATCAATGACTTCTCAAAACTTAATATACCTACATGTGGTTTTAGAAAAATTGTTCAATGTTTTGGAATTGAAATAATATAAAATATATATGTCCAGAATTGTAGTTCACGGATCTAGAAAATGGTACTTTTACTTTTTTACATTTTCTATTTTGAGTAGAGAACATAACACTAGAAGTGCAAACTTCTTGTTTTTTGATGTTTTTGGGGGTTTGGCTACCACCTAGGATGACTCGGTCTAGTCTAACTTGACACAGTAAGACTCGGACGAGTCCTACTAGGCTAAGTCCCATTAGGACATCACAACCGTGTTTTGGTATTTGAAATACCAAAGTCATTTTTTGGTTATTAAATATTACAGGGGCTGGGCTGAGTGGGACTTGACCAAATCCCAATCGGCCCAGTGGGCCATGTTGGCACCTACATGGACTCAACCATGTTAGACTCGACCGAGTTTGACTGGGCTGAGTCTAACTAGGCTGAGTTAGTCAATTTAGCCTAAAATTTGACACTTGACTATGCTTTTACCCAACTAGTAATTGGATTTGTTCTCATTTCAAGAATGTAAACATGGTAATATGTAAAAAAGATAATGTCTTATGAATATTCTTTTGGATTGGGCAAGGTGTCATAATTAGGTGTGATTCCTCTTGGGCTTGGGGTCGGTTAGGATAGCAAAGGATCCCATGATGCCATATTACAGGGTGGTGAGCATATTTTTTACCCTTGGCCTGCTAGCTATTCTAACAACTAAAAATCCTCTAGGACTGGTCTTTGTTGCAGAAAGTTTCCTCTTCATTTTAAGGAAGTAGATGTTTGCAAATTTAAAAGAAAAATAGATATGATGGGTTAGAAGAGAGAAAATTTTCCTAAACAAAAATGAACATAAATAAAACTTGTCCATATTTTGTAAGAATATTAACTTCTTTTATCAGTAGGTGTAAATTATTCATAGGCCTAAGTTGTGAACATGAATACAAATAGAGACATTTCATCTATATTTATTATTACTCCTCTTTTATCTCAAGATATTCTTTCTTTTCTATATTATATTATGGTCTTTGCCTCTAGAAAAAAAAATTGGTAGGGTAATAGTACTGAGAACCTCCACTTAACCAAAGTTTCTATTTCAAATTCTATCTTGGTAATGTGACGCGATGTTTCCTTACTAGAAAAATATTGTAATAATGCTAAGATAAATAAAAAATAGAGCTAAATCTAGAAGCTAGCAACCCATAACACCTCAAATGAAATAAATACTCCTCCAAAGAAAGCTCAACCCCATGTGGTTGTTCTAGCAGGGGACTAAGTTCTTGGAGGGCTTGCATTCACATCTAAACTCTAGAGGAAAGAAACATTATTCTATGAAGCTAACCCTCATAAGAGGCTGGTATTTAGAGGCCACAACTAGGTATGGAGCCGTGGAAGAATGACATGACATCCTTTGAGTTGAGTGCACTTCCTCAAGATACTTGTAAAAAAATCCATCCCTAGATCTTGCTTGACAATACTAATACTAGATAGGATAATTATTTGGAATAAAAAATAAAATAAAATAAAATAAAACAAGATGGGATACACTGAGGAAATGACCCGAAAATAACAAGGAACATCAAACTATGCCCTCCACTATATCATTTCGTAAAATATAACAACACTTTTGAAAGAACCCAACTATGAAGCCATCTAGGCCCGGGGCTTCATCTGGGTGTAGTTGATCTAATAAAAATTTTGTCTTCTCCCTAGTAAATATTTTGTGATCAAACTATTTTGTTCGTCTGTCACTATGCTTGGGATGCTGGCAATGAAGTTTTACTGATTTCTCAAATCTAATTACTACTATTTGTTCAAGATATCTTTAAAATAGGAAACCAAATATTGCATATCTACCCCAAATTCTTTGTGATGTATCCATGCTCTATTTTCATTTTATTGATTCTATTTACATATATCCTTTGTTTAGTTACACTATGAAAGAATTTACAATTCTTATCCTATTATTCCAACCACGATTCTCTAGAATTTTTCCTCCAAGAGATTTCCTCTTTGGAAAGAATATCCTCATGTTTGGCTAATAGTTCTTTCCCTTTAATATAGCCCCCTTAGTTTTTTCATTTCTCCATTAGATACAACTCAAACTTTCCATTTCCCCTTATATTTCCTTATTTTTTTGCAAAAATTTCCTTGAATTTTTCTGTATTCCATTATAGAAGTTTTTGACTAATATTTAGCCTTTCCACAAAAGCAAAACATTTTGATCGTATGAATTATTCTTTCTCTTGTGTGCATAAATGTTGACACACTTCTATGAATCATTCCATCCAAGGTTGCTCAAGAAATGAGGCCTCAAATATCGATCCATAGCTCTCTAGTCATGGAGTGCAAAGGTGTAAAATAGAGGCCCTAATATTGACCTAGTTAGTGCCTATGCAAGTACACCATGAAATGAGAGATTCAAATGCATGAAAATGAGATCTACTCTATATGATTGCAATGAATAAAAGGAAATTAATATAAATGATAACAATGCATGGCCAAATCTATGAAAGGAAATACAAATGCAAGATTAATCTATGAAAATAAACATGAATCTAATCTACATGAGGAGCCATGAATGCAAGAAGAAGAAGACAAGAAGAGAGAAGTTGAAATATCCAAGCCAAAGTGCTCAAATCCTCCTCCAAAATTATTCTCCAAACCTGCAGCATAACAATACTATGAAAAAGATGATATCAAAATGAGAAGGAGAGGTCTCCTTTTAAAGGAAAGTGAATGATTGAGATTAAGAGGCAAAAATCAAAGGCTATGATTAAGAGGCAAAAACCCACCA
>MU225219.1:20897-36360 GCA_018584345.1 Thuja plicata | reverse complement strand
TAAAATAAGAGGTTTCCCTAGGATAGGAGGCATTAAAATAGGAGGATTGGCCAAGTACTTCTTAATTTGATCTATGCTCTTTTGACAATCTTCATTCCAAACACATTTGACTCCTTTATGCAAGTTCATATTGAAGGGTTGAGCTCTATCTGCTAATTGTGAAATAAATCTCCTTATTGATTGAAGATGTCCCTAAAGACTCCTCATTTGACTAATTTTTTTAGGAGGTGGCATGTCAAGGATTGCTTGAACTTTTTCAGGGTCAACCTCTATTCCTTTTGCTGAAATAATGAATCCAAGTAACTTTCCTGAGGTGACTCCAAATGCACACTTTTATGATTTAACCTTAGCTAAAATTGTTCCATACAATCTAGAATTACTTCCAAATCATCTAAGTGTGTATCTCTTTGTTTAGACTTGGCTAGGGTGTCATCTACATAGTCTTCCATATTCTTATGCATCATATCATGAAAAATAGTTGTCATAGCTCTTTGATAGGTAGCTCCTGCATTTTTTAATCCAAAAGGCATAACGTTCCAACAATAGGTTCCCCATGCACAAGTGAATGCAGTCTTTTCTTAATCTTCAGGAGCTATCTTAATTTGATTATACCCAAAAAAACCATCCATCAAAGAATAAATTTCATAACCTGTGATCATATCCACTATCATGTCTATATTGGGGAGTGGAAAGTCTTCCTTTAGGCATGCTCTATTAAGATCTCTAAAATTTGTGCAAACTCGAATGGATTTGTCATGTTTAGAAACTGGTACAATATTTGATATCCATTCAGCATAATCAATAGCTCTTATGAATTTTTCTCCAAGGAGCTTCTCTAATTCAACTTTGACTAGAAGAGCTATATGAGGATGCATTTTCCTCAATTTTTGTTTAACTGGTTTGACATTTGGAGCTATGGATAAGTGATGCATAATAAGATTTATGTCCAATCCCAACATATCTGAATAAGTCCATGCAAAATTGATCTTCTTTCTTTGTAAGAACTTATTATAAGCTTCTTTTTCTATTGGTGACAAGGACTCGGCCAAGTGTACTATTTGTGGAGCCTCATTTGTACCCAAATTAACTACTTGTGTTGGCTCAATAAGCATTGAAGATCAATCTTGAAAAGAGCTAGGAAGATGATCAAGTACCTCATCCTTAGGCACCTCAGAGAGGTTTTCACCCTTGGATATGTCATTTATTTTTACTTTTTTTGGTTCTGACACCGCCACACAATGGTTTTCACCATCAGAACACATATTCTTTTTATTTTCTTTTCTCTTTATCTTGTGACTAAGGTACTTGATTTCTGGCTCTGTCATACTGGTATCCGGTTCATTGGTGGAAGAGACTATAGGTTCAATGACATTTACGTAACAGGCTATCCCATAATCATTTTGGAATGTCAAAAGCTCAGGTTTTTGATAGCGTTGGGACCAATCAATAAGGTCGGGATGAATAAGAGGCAAGTCAATGACTGGTTCAAGGCTATAAATATGGATGATATTATTGCTGGTGACTGAAGAGTCAGATTCTATCAAGTATCCCTCTAAGCTACCCAAATCAAGATTTGTCCTAACAAGTGCAGAATCATGCACTAAGGCAACATATGGGTTCAAAACCTCTAATCCTACACATGACTTGTTGGCTAACTTAGATTGAGAACTATAAATGTGAATAACATCAACATCTATATCAACTATTGAGGGCTCTGAAAAAGAGTCCCATTCATATTCATTATAACTTGTATTTGAACTATGACTAGGATGCTTACACCATGAAGACTTGGGACATCAAGATGTTGAAGGTCCAACTTCATCAAAAGTAGTATTTTCTCTTTCTATTAAACAAGCAAGATTCTTTCTTTGACGCTCTCTCAAAGGATCTTCAATATCTGATTCTTGTTCTAAAGTGGCAACTAATGCATGGGTGACTAAAATATCTAAATCTCTCCAAAGGAGAGTAGTAGAAGGGACCCAATCTTCACACATATCTTGTTGATTTTTCAAATTAGGTTCATACTCTGATTCATCATCACTCTCCAACTTTTCAAAGAGAGGATTGGTATGTTTTTTGCATTTTTGAAATCCTAGGCCAACTGGTTTCTTAGACTTGCGTCCAAACTGAGCATGATAAAGAGGTTTGTACCTAGCATCCAAATTGTGATTAACAGGGCCATACCTAGGATAACCCATATTCTTGACAAAAGTATATCCCCTTCCATAAGCTTTAGGAGAAGGAGAGAAATTCTCATTATGCTTGTACTTTTCTTCTCTATAGATCCAATCTCTAACAAATGTTTCCTCTTTCTCATTTTTAATAGGCACTAATGATTCTACAAATTTTCCAAACAAGGTCATAGCTAAAGAGGAAGGCTTCATCTCTTTTGAAGGTTTACCATAAGACCGAGGTGAAACTAGAAATGTGGTGAGGGAGTTGAGTTGATATCCCCCGATACCAAGGTCTATTGATTTAAACTTGTCTTTACATTTTTTCAAAGTAGCATCAAAATATTTTGCTTCTCTACTGAGGGGAACATGAGCCCCTACCGAAATTGTATTAATAGATAAAGTGTTATCCCTAGGTATATAAATCTCTATTCCATTATAGGGGAACTTAACACATTGATGGTAGGTAGACGACACTGCTTGCATGTCATGAATCCATGGCCTACCAAGTAAGATATTATACACAAGGGGTCTAGCATCAACTATTTGAAACAAAATATCCTTTTGAATAGGGCCAATCCTAACAGGAAGGACAACCAACCCCTTGGAACTTCTTTCTTCCTCATCATAGGCTTTGATAGTAATTCTCTTTCTGGTATCTATAGCTTCTTTAGAATAACCCAATTCTTTCAAAAGACTAAAAGAACAAATATTAAGCCTAGCACCCCCATCTATCAACACATGCCTAACATGGGTTCTATGGATCATGACCTCAATATGAAGGGCAAGATTGTGTGGATGGCTCAAAGCTTTATCATCATCTATGGAAAATGTAAGGTAATGAGGGCTAGCAATGTGATTAATCATATTCTGGAATTGATCAATATCTAAGTTATTGGGGACATTTATCGTATGCAAAGAATGCTCAAGGATTTGTTTATGTCTTGGAGACAACTCTAAAAGCTCAAAGATCAAAATTTGAGAAGATGTTCTTTGTAACTAATCAACAAGATTATAGTTTGATTTAGGATTGATAGCTAGCTTCAAGATAACAGGCTTAGATGCCACTTGCTTAGGCTTACTGGATTGACTTGTATTGGGTCCCTTAATGACAACAAGACCTTGACTTCAGGTAATAGCATTAAGGGTTTGAGACCACTTTATAGAGTTGGGACCCCTTAGTACCACAACAGATTCTCTATCAAAAATGGGAGGAGAGTCCTCATCTAGATCATAACCATAAGGATCTCTTCCACTCATCATGTTAACATTTTCTTCCACAAATTCAAGCATGTTGATGGTATTCTCTGCATCTATATAAGTATAGTTGATCGCTACTTTTCCATTCTTAGGTTTAGAGGTTTCCCCCTTTTCATTTTTGGGTAAAGGTTCCTTGAATGCTATGTGATCAGCATTGGTTTTCAATCCGTCTACGGTAAGTTTTCCATTCTCAATGAGATCTTGAACAAGATGCTTGAGTCTCCCACAATTTTCAACATTATGTCCAATACCATTATGATATATGCAAAAGTCATTCTCTTTCCACCACCATGGTTTTTCTTTTGGTATATGAAAATGTGTTGCATCTAGAGGATGTGCCAAATTGTTATCAATAAGTTTTTGTAAAATTTCCCCATATGTTTCACCAAGTTTTGTAAATTGACGTCTTTCACTCTTAGGCTTACCTTGGTAACTTGGCTTGCTTTCTTGTTGATTGGATGTAGTGAGCTTTGTAGCTTGAATAGTACTAGATAAGTGTAACACAGGTTGATCTTTATGTTGGGAGGAATCCACAACTCCATCATTAACCACTTGTTTATTCTTATTCCAATATTGGTTCTTCCCTTTATCCTTGTTAGAATTGTTGTTATTTTGACTATTGTGGTGTTATTTCCATGTTTAGTCAAAATACCTTGTTCTCTCAAAACATCCTCAATTCGACATGCAGTCTCAACCATGGTATCAAATGAATCAAAAACCATTTTCTTAACTTTATATTACAATTCAGGGACCAAATTTCTAACAAGAATATCAATCCTTTCATTATCAGGAATAGTTCTAGAATAAGAAGAGCACTTTCATCTCCATCTTTGCAAGAATGTAACAAAGGACTCTCCTTGATTTTTCTTTAAGTTACACAAGTCCAAAAAAGTGATAGATCTCAAAATATTGTATGCAAAGTGTTGAACAAATATTTGAACAAGCTCTTTGAAAGTCTTAATAGGAGGAGTTATCTTGGTAAAGCATTCCATTGCTTGCCACCTAAGACTTCGTGGGAATAACCTCATGAGGTAAAAATAATCTTGATGGAATTCAAAGTTAGTGGTATAAAACTATCACACATGATCATGTGGATCTCCACTTCCATCATATTTGTCATATTGAGGAATCTCAACCTTTCTAGGAAATTATTTCATGTCAACACTCTTATCAAAGGGATTAGGACAAATCGAGTCCAATGAGAAAGAATTCTTAGGTGCAGACATCTTGGCTACTTGTTTTAGCACTTCATCCATCTTTTCCTCTTGAGATGAATCTTGTCTTTTAATCTTTCTATCCACATCAAAATTTTAATGGATCATATCCCCATTATCAATTAGACTCTTTTTGATCTTATCTTGGTTTTGCTTCACATACTTCTCCACATATTGTTGAAGGGATGGTTCTTGTTGCATGTGCATGAAATCTTGGGAGGTGTGATCAAAACTCATGTTACTTCCTCCATATTGTGAACCATAATGAGCACATTGCAAAGATGGTTTTGAGCTCCTATGAGGATTTTGTCTCCTATGATGATCATGTCTATAAAATCTTCTTCCTCTAGGACTAGGAGACCGTGACGGTGATCTTCAATGTCTCCTACTTCTTGGAGTCCTAGGAGGAGTAGATGGAGGAGAACTATTTCCACCACTAATATGCATATGGTTAAATGGACCATGAAGTTGTCTAGCCAAGATCCTAGCTTTCTCTTCTTGAAGGGTTTTCCTTTCCATTTCCATTAAAGCTTGTTTCTCCAACTCTAGACATTTAATTTGATCTTGTTTATGAATTTCTTCATCCTGAAAAACCTTCTTTTCATGCTCAATCCTCTTGAGTCTATCACTAATGTAGTTTTTAGATGTTTTAAGAGGTGAGCTTGGTCTTGAATTTTGGAATTGTTATTGGTATAAGTTGCATTGATGTGAGCATCATGAAGTTCATCTCCTTGTTTCTCATGTTGGGATAACTGATCATCATAAATAGGTCTCTTACCTTTCTCCCTCTCATCCCTTTGATGTGCTTCCAAATATCTTGTTGAAATAAGGGGTGAGGTTGGTCTACTATTGTGAGAGGAACCATTGAATGAAAGAGCATGTCCACTCCCTACATACAAATCCTCATAACGTTTATCCATGGCTTCTCTCTCTCTCCAAGTCATTGTGTAACTCATATCCATAGAAGATCGAGAATATGCTAAGGGGATACCCAACTCACTAAGCTGGCTCTTGGAATCAAACCAAATCTTTGAAGTATTCCTAGGTGATTGATCAAATATGGGTCCTTTTTTCTTATTTCTTTGGTGATTTTGAACTAAGGGTAATTGGTTAAAAACCACTTGAGGTTGTTTTCCTTGATTTACTTGATATCTTGTTGTAACTGGCATGAAAGAAAGGGTACTAGTTAATAGGATCACCCTAAGAAATGTTGGAATCAAAATAGGATAGAAAAGGCATTAACTTTTCCAAAAGAGGTGATAAGATATAAATTTTCAAATAGGAATAAGCCAACATTGCCACAGAGGTGCCCAATAACTTTGGGTGAATACCCTAACACATGGACTAGGAGGATGGTCTTACCCAAATTATATAAATTGAGATTGAAATTGTATGAAAGTGAATGTGGTGTAGGAGAACCTATTATTTGGATGTATCAAGGAGAATTTAATATTTCATATTTTCTATAATATGGTTTCATTATTCTGTAATGTCCTAAATAATATTTGGAATCCATTCAAATCATTTTTTAAGGCTATTAAAGCCATTAAAATCATAGTGACCTATAAGGTTATGATAAAGTCTAACATGGTAAAACCACTCAAATATATCCAAATATAGTGGAATTGATTTAATTAGAGTATTTTATATATTTGAATCATATTTTAAAATGTTTAGTGAAGGTTTAAGGATATTTGAACAATAATTGCAAAAGTTGTTCAAAAGTTGTCAAAATTATAATGACAACTTTTACAACTTGGTGACAACTTTTTAAAAATTTGTTAAAAGTTGTTAATGGGTAGTTTTAAGTTGGTTGGATGGTTTATTATGATTCAAAATTATATAAATTTCATCTCCAAAACACAAAATTGTAATTTGGAGGAGTTTGAAGAAGAATTTGGAATGGAAGAAAACTTATTTTTGATGTAAAATATTTTAGTTTTCAGATTATTTTTCCTGTAAATTTTCTGATGTTTTAATTGGTGTGAACTCATTTGAAATGATACAGACCTGAAACTTACATTTTTGGAAATTTATAAGAGTTACCTTTCTTTTGATTTTGTTTTGGTTTATTTTCATTACGTTTTGTGGAAGTTATAGTTGTTTTAGTACAGACTGGTTGAATTCTGTCATAACATGAGCAACTTTGGAAAAAATGCAATAACTTTTGTTTCAATGCTTGGATTGGGCTATAACATGGGATAAATGTTTTTAAGTCACTATTATTGAATCCCACCAATGGGATTGGCTTCATTATTTCAGTTATGGAAGTTGTTAATAAATGTTTGAGGGTTTCAAATTCTGCCCTAGTTTGAGAAATTATTTTAAGATTGCAAAATAGTTGCATTTATTGGAATAATTGAAGGAAGTTTGTAAATGTGAATCCTACACTTACATTAGAATGGAAAAGAGACTTCCAAAACTCTCCACATGTGTTATCAAAGAATCTAAAGGTTTATCTTTTCAACAAGGATGGTTTCTAGCTCACCAAGCGCCAAGCAAGGTCACTTATGGAATAAAAGATTGCTAATCCAAGAGGTCAAATGCAAGAATCCTAAGTAAAAAAAGATTCTAACAGTACGGTAAGTAATCCAATCAGATCTAGATCAACCCAGAAAACTAAAAATGATAGGACAGCAAGCTAAAATAGGCTCAAAAATGATGACAACACTAGCTAACTGACGGGCAGTTTCGCATGACGAAGTGCTTGTCTCATGTAAAGGAAATGTTCTACCACGCGAGGAAATGCACGGTCACATGAAAAAGTGCACTGAATAGTGTGAGGAAATAGAATAGGTGGGTAAAATAGGAAACTATAACTAGTGTCAGGTTTCATGTAAGGATACCCACATAGACGCACGAGGAAGTACAATGAACCATGTGAAGAAACAGTTTTATCACACGAGAAAAGGATGCAGAACTTAGATTTCATGTGTTTTAATTGTCCAACTAGGTAGATTAACAAGTTTTATCATGAATCAAGCACGTAAGAAAACAACCAGGGAGTTCAAGAAATTAATTTCTTCAAACAATGAGCAAGGGACAAAGCAACCTTGCACATGAACATAGATAGTGTCATAGTATTTCTACTCCATAAGAATGCTACTTGTGTATGTTCTCAAATATTTTCCAGTCATGCACATAGTCTTAGAAAAGAAAAATTTGGTTGCACTATGGTTCTTAGTAATGGCTTGACTCTGTAACTTTTGCAACTTCAAGTGGGTGAAATCCAATTTTGGTGCACTGAGGTTTTGATACAGTCTGAGAATTTAATCAATCAGGAGCTGCTGAAGAAATCTGACAACCCACAAGAAACTACACCCATGGAGATTTCTTCCACAACGACATTTATATAGTGGTTGTTACTACCATGGCAAAAATGGCTATTACCGCTTGAGGTTTTGTCCATGTGGTTGACCCAATAAAGGGAATGTCCACTACGGTTAACCCTCTCTAACAAGAAAGACTCACAAAATGGACCACATGGGGACTTAGTTTGGATTCAAGGTTTCCAAGTTTCTGATTCTCCCAAAAGGGAAAAGAGCATAAAACTCTAGCCTCTTCACCTCACCAAAGTATAGAAAACATGATTCATTGACCCACTAATTTGAAATCACCTCATTCAAGGCTCACACAACAACAAATGACACCAATCTCCCAAAGAGAGAAAGTATTGCCAAAAGTTGAAGTCCAAACCAAGTTGACCAATGAGGTGAAAACAAAATCCTTCCCTACCTACAAGGGGATCTATCATCAAGAAGAGATTTACATGTAAAACAAAAAAATGAAGCCCACTCTCTCAAGATCACCATAAATAGTGTTCATAGGGCCTAATTACTATGAGAAACATATATGCAAAAAAGCAAATCTAGGTCCATTTTTAGAGCACCAATTGTAAATGTGATCTATGAAAGAAAGAAACACTCAAGCTAAATACATGAGATGTTTATTTTAATTCCCAAAATCCAAATCTTGTAGAGAGCAACAAAATACCTCAAATCCAAAGCAATGTGAATCATTTTGTTGTTTATCCAAGCAAGTCCAAATCAGCAACAACAACAACAAAAACAAATCACAAACCACTAGAAATAGTAAACATTAGTGGTTAGCACAAAAAATCAGAGATATAATTGATATAGCAATGAAAATGGCTCTTTGTTATGAAATATCGCATGAGGAAATGACAAAGCTATGTGAGAAAATGATAGTTTCGCACGAGAAAATAGAAAGTTCACGCGACAAAATGCACTGCCGCGCGATAGAATGCACATATAGTAAAAAAATATGATAGAAATAGCAAACCAGATAAATTACTACACTAATGCCAAATCTCACGTGAAGAAGTACTATGAGCCGTGCGAAGAAACACCAGATCTGGCACAATCTCGTGTGAAAACTAGAAAAAGCTCGCGCGAACTTTCTCTACAGACAAAAACAAGTATGGAAAAGACAAAAATTTTAGATTTGAAAATAAAATTGACTAAAAATCGCTACAAAGACAAAAAATGAATCTTCTACCCCATGGTGGGCGCCAAAAATGTGTGCATAAAAGTTGACACACTTCTATGAATCATTCCATCCAAGGTTTCTCAAGAAATGAGGCCTCAAATATCGATCCATAGCTCTCTAGTCATGAAGTGCAAAGGTGTGAAATAGAAGCCCTCAGATTGACCTAGTTAGTGCCTATGCAAGTACACCATGAAATGAGAGATTCAAATGCATTAAAATGAGATCTACTCTATATGATTGCAATGCATAAAAGGAAATTAATCTAAATGATAACAATGCATGGCTAAATCTATGAAAGGAAATACAAATGCAAGATTAATCTATGAAAATAAATATGAATCTAATCTACATGAGGAGCCATGAATGCAAGAAGAAGAAGACAAGAAGAGAGAAGTTGCAATATCCAAGCCAAAGTGCTCAAATCCTCCTCCGAAATTGCTCTCCAAACCTGTAGCATAACAATACTATGAAAAAGAAGATATCAAAATGAGAAGGAGAGGTCTCCTTTTAAAGGAAAGTGAACGATTGAGATTAAGAGGCAAAAATCAAAGGCTATGATTAAGAGGCAAAAACCCACCACTTAGGAGGATGTGAAGAAAAAGGGATTTTATTTACTTTTTTATTTAATTTATTTCCTTTTTCATCAAATAAAGTGCTTTAAGTGGGGATTTTTATTTATTTAATTAAAAGAGGGGTTTTCTTTCAATTAAATAAATTAGCAGAATTTTATTTAATTAAATGGGAGGAATTGAATTTAATTAAATAAGAGGAATTTAATTAAAAGGGAGATTAAATCTTTTAATTAAATAAGATAAATTTTATATAATTAAAAAGAAAATTAAATCTTTTAATTAGATAAAAATGATCAAACCTTAGGAAATATTGAAATAAATGAATAATTGAATTAATTACAATTTGATCAAGGAAATTGATTTGAATTGAAAATATTCCAAAGCATTGATTTAGAGATTTGATAAAATGATAAAATAATAAAATGGGGCCCAAAGTCTAGGTGACCATTTTAGGGTGCATACATCCCTCACCATCTTTCGATCAAGTTAAAAAAAATTGTATCCTTCATCAACATATTTTTAAATTTAAACTGATAACATGTTGGTTTCATATCTCCTATTATTTTAAAATAAACAAGATAATGGTAAGACCTTGAGCATGGAGGTATGGAGGCTTTCAGAATAAAAGAAAAGGTGAAAGGATCCACTTGGAAGAAAAATATGTCCAATTTCTCTGCAATGTGATTGAATCCCAAGCTGTTCCAAGTATATGACCCACTTTCTCATTCTATTTCTTAAAAAAGTATTTTTTCTCACCCATTCTTTGAAGTCTATATTTGTGAATGGTTGATTTTCTACATCCCTCCTCTTTTACCTATCAACTAGAGTATTGCATTGAAGTATCCTCGTATTACTATGTGAGGAGATGAATAAGCAATGAAAAAAGGTTTCCAATTTATCTCATAGTTTCCTCTTTCTTTTGTTAGGGATCGAGCCATATACCACTAGTAAAATTGGCACCCTTTTTTGACCAGACATTGGTCTAAGTTTCTACCAATATTGGTCGAATGATCCACACATTGCTTCGTCACTATTTTTCTAGTCAAACTTTGGACACATGATGGATAAGGTTGAATGTTCTATGCCAATATTGGTCAAAAGTGGAAATTGAAATTGGACATGAAAGGGTGTGAAAAAGAAAAATTTCTAAGCAAATTAGGCCTTTTTCACAATTTCACAACAAACATTTCATGAGGCTGTGAAACAACAAAATTTTGCTATATTGCTAAGGCAGAAATCAAAGGGTGTGAAACAACGAAATTTTTCTATATCGCTAAGGTAGAAATCAAAGGGTGTGAAACAACAAAATTTTTCCTTTTCGCAGAGACAAAATATGAAGGTAGAAAAAAAGAAAAATTCTTCCATTTCACGAGGGAAGTAAAGCAAGGTTGTGAGATAGTGAATTTTCTCTATTTCGTAGGACATGTTAAAGGAGGTTGTGATATAGAAAATTTTCACTATTTTTAAAGAACACATGTCAAGGCTAGCGAAATGGCAAAAAGTGAAAATATTTAATGCATTCTAAAAATATTTAATTATCATATGACATATATCTAAGGCAGCTTGTTGGAGATGTCATGATGAGAAATGTTAAAAATAATATGCATTTAATGAGGCAAGTTATAAAAGATTGTGAAGGATTTTCAAATACATTTGCACTCTCAAGATGAAGAAGTTGGATGAGCAAGAGCAAGAAGGAGAATTGTGAACCTGCCATTAACACACCAGTAAGTTTAAATTATTTTCTCAAAACTTTGTAGCTTACTGCATTGCTAGTTTTATAAAGATAAATATGTCTAAGAGGAAAGAAACTAGTGTTAATAAAGAGGCCTTAGAGAAGGATAAGACTGTGAAAGAAAGAGCACCGCAGTCCACCCTCCTTACTGTATTGCCAAGGTCAATTAACTCAGGGGCTAAAAATGTGTTCATGGATGAGTGGAGTGCATGCAGAGACCCCACACTCCCAATACATGGCAGGTCATTATTATAGTTCTTCTATTCAAAGAGAAATGAGAAGGAGCCAAGGTCAAACCCATAGAGACTAGACCTAGCCAAGGTGATAGTTGCCAATGTCTTTTTAGATATTGAGTTGTTGAATTTCCTAGCTGAGAATTACAAGCCTGAGATCAGAATGATCTGAAAAATGGATGGATTCCCACTCTTGAGCATTACGAGGGGATATATAGAGGAATAATTTGGCTTGAGAAAGTAATCCCTAACCAAAATTGATAGGGACTAGTTTTCTATTTATTTTGAGCGACATGTGAAGTCAGCTGGTTTTAGGAAAATCTCCTACTTTACCAAAAGAGGAGCAAACAATAAGATAATGCCAGTGGACAGCAAGGAGCCACACCCAACTAGAAAATTCATGAGTTTCTTCCAAAATACATATTTTTACTGGGAACAGCTCTATGGTGAGGATGCCAAACCTAAAATCCCATTGGATTTTATGTTTATTTCTATGATAATTTAGAACCCCAACTGCTACATTGAGTTCAATTTTGTAGCTAAAATTGAGAAGACCTTGCATCAACAGCTGGTAAATTGGAAGACTACAAAGTCTTTCAAAATTTATTCTTTATTGAGCATACATTTGATTCTCTTCCAAAATGTTATTGAGTTCAGAGAATCTTTGAAATTAACCACACAAGATGATCAGGGAAATAGGTTTTTAGTACAGCTACGGTGCAGGTCTTGGGACAAGCATAATAGAGATTGTAGTTTTAACATTTTTTAGGATGTTTTTGTATTGTGGTTTTTCAGAATGATGAGATACAAAAAGGAAAGGGTGCCACAAAACATCAAATTCATGCTCAGACCTAAGGAGTTCATGCTTGACAGAGGTTATCCCCACAATTTTGGTGATTAGATATGTTTCAATAAGTATACTATGATTAGAATTTATGGGTGCAGATAGCAACCCCATATATTACCTACTCATGTTTCTGAAAGAGTAGGATTCTTTGAATGTATGTAGAAAATTTTATGGTTGGAGAAGGAAATCATAGCTCCAAGGAAAAAGGGTACTTACATGGGACATAGTGTGAAATTTTAAGGACTTACCATTGGATCTAACATGCTATCATAAGTTCCATAGTACATTAATACTCATTTCAAACTAGAGTGTTCCAAGAGAAGAGATTATGACCCCGGAGGACACATCCAATCCATCATGGCCAAATTCAAACATCAATTAAATATTAATGAGGATGTGATCAGAAATTGTGATGATGTATCAATTATCATGCAAAATTTGAAGAAATGGGGAATCATTTTGAAAATGGAAACATAGAGGATTGTTGCAGGGCAGTCTAGATTTTATGATGATGAAGAAATAGAAGTTTTAAGAATTGAAAAGTGTATTCTAAATTTTGAGGAATTATATAGAGGTATCCAACAGTACAAAGAAGATTAAAAATCTCTTGAGGAAGTTCCTAAGGAGGCTTCAAAAAAGGTGCAGCAGGAAGCTACTAAGGAAGTGGAAAAGGCACAACCTCCTTGTAGAAAAAGAAGAAAATTTATATTGGATGATTCATCTCCTGATTCACCACCAAATGTACAGAAGGAAGTTTATGTTTCTCCCCTTGTGGGATATAATGACTCTGAAGAGGAAGATAGCCCAATTGAAGTGGCAACTATTCTTATAACTTTAAGAGGAGATAGTAAGGCATGCCCTTCTTCTCCACCTCCCATTTATCAAGAAGATGTGCATGGCTACCAAGCACAAATGGTAGAGAATGACACTATTATAGACATGAGTGATGAGAGAGAAGTTATTTCTCTTAGGTTTCTACAAGGAAATGAGTTTACTAAAACTCAAGAATTTAAATATTTTTGGATACAGTACAAATTGAGGGATTTTGAAGAAAGGAAAAAGGCTAGGCTAGAAGGCGTTGATGAGTCTCAACATGAGGCCATAATTCAACAAATAATTGAAGATATGCATTTAGATGAGATCACATGCATAGTAGAAGAGGCCAGGGACATTGTGAAAAATAGTCAAATGTTGATTGTGCCAGGTCTGTCACTGAGAGAATTGTTCTTGTTGGATCAGGTCAGG
Organism: Thuja plicata; assembly: GCA_018584345.1. Classification (NCBI taxonomy): domain Eukaryota; kingdom Viridiplantae; phylum Streptophyta; class Pinopsida; order Cupressales; family Cupressaceae; genus Thuja; species Thuja plicata. The sequence goes on along the minus strand of MU225219.1, from coordinate 22,574 downwards.
AAGCAGGATGACCCTACATTTGTTGCAGAATTTGATTCTTTGGAAAAGATTGAAGAATCTGGATTTGATCCTAAAACTAAGACTTTGGAAACTTGGGTCAGTTTCAAAGGGGACAGCAAGCCCAAGCTTATTGATATGACCAAAGGGTCAGATGGAATGGTTATTGTCCACACATTGGAAAATACAAACCCTTTGGCCTCTGCTTCTGAATTGGTTCACAGATCCATGTTCAATAGGGCTCAAGTCAAACATCTGCAGGATAGGTTGGAGGAATCCTTATAGAGGGAGATGGAGCAGAACAAAGTCATAAATGAGATATTCTTGAAGATGGTCCTGATGGAGAGTGGATTTCTCTAATTGAAGACACTAAGGGGAGCTACATCCCTAATAATTCCCAAGGTCACTCCACAGGTAATTAGTCAACTAGAGAGTGGACAGGTAGAGGAGCCCAAAGATCTGCATGAGCAGTGTGCTTTTATAAATTTAGAAGACATTCTTTCATTCAGAATAAAAATCATTATAAATAAGTGTGATGAGGTATATACATGCTGCAATAGTCTAGTTCATATGGTAGAAACTTTTAAAAAGAATCATCCAGTATTGAAAGAGCTTCAGAGGAAGTGGATAATATCTCTATTTGAATTGAAAAGAGTGCATGATATTACTAGAAGGGATCCTGATTCCCTAGTTTTGATCAAAGAAATAATACTAATGCTAGAAAATGTTTCCAATGACATAAGTTATGTTGAACAAGAGTAGGGAAAGATAGAGCAGAAGTTATCTGACTTTGTATTTGGCAAGCACTGGACTACCCCTCAAGTTACTGATGAGAATGGAAAAATAAAAGATCTGCAGGATTGGAAGAATGAATTTGAAACTCTGCTCAAGAGAATCCTAGCACAATTGGAGAAGGAAAAGGAATTTAAGATTGATGATTTCAATACTATTCTGGATAGAATCATAGTTTTGGAGGCCAAGTTTAATAGATTTCAAGCAGAGGTCAAATTGATAACATGAAAGAAATTGAGAGATTTTCTACTGCACATTGACGACATTACTAAATTCGAATGGCCTTCTCTTGTAGTGGTTTCCAAGTGGATAGATGAATACCTTAAAGCTCCAGAGTCAGTGATTAAAGACACAGATGAGGAAGATGATACTATTATATTAGAATAAGTTTATTTTTACTTAATTGTAATTTATTAGCAATCGGTTGCAATTTAGTTTTAGTTTAGAAGCAACACATCGGTTGGAAGCTTGTATGCATCCCAAATTTTCCTATTTAATGGGATACAAAAACTGATGTAGGGTAGATTAACATAAATACTTTTGAGATTTTGATATCATAATGGATAGTATACAGGGTAGATGATTGCAGCCGATCTACATCTCAATTGTACCAAAACTTTTCAATCAATACAAAAGAAACCTGTTTCTCTATCCAAGATTGAAGAAGTGAGTCCATTAGTTTTTTTTGAATTTCATCCTTTACATTCTTTAGTTTAGCAAAAATCCTAATCTATTTGATGTCGGAAGGTTGATTTTTAATGTTAAGTTTTGAACAACAAGGGTTATATCTGATTTTGTCATCTGTATAATTCCTTGTCTAATTGGTTTCCTTATAAGGGATTAAATTCAAATAGACTGAACCAATATCAAATATTAATATATCCTTGA
>MU225218.1:659067-670074 GCA_018584345.1 Thuja plicata | reverse complement strand
TTAAAACTGTTAACTGTGAAGAAGTCTTTCCTTTTAACTGGTTTACTCATGACCTGGTTATGAAATATTTATGCATGCCTATACAGGGGACTTGTGTTTTATTTACAATTCAGAGTTAGTTGACCCAAGGATTTATCCTGTGTGTGTTATGTTTTCATGCCAATTTCGGTGCATCACCTAGTAGGTAGTTTTCTTTCAGTCATTTCCCTTTCAAAGCAATCCTTCTATCCCTTTCCCTCAAAAGTTTTACTTTCTTGTTTAAGAAGCAAATTAAGGTGATTATCCAAGAGGAACCAGCCTAGAACCTATAGGTCTCATCTCAGTTAGCATAGGTCCCACAACCTGGAGATGATTCCCTTGTTATACTGGATTATCAAGACCAAGAGAGCTTGAGATCAGAGGTGCAAATTCAGTGTATAAAAAATACACTGCTCCAATATCATATTTTGAAGGCCTTCCTAACATAAAATGGAAAGCATCCATTGGTAAGATGTCACAAAGAAACTTTTCCTTATAGCCTACTATAGAAAACTCAACCCATGTTTGTTCATTCACCAATACACTTTGGCCTTTATTTAACCATGTCACCTTGTATGGATTTACATGAGGTACTTTGGTTAGCTTTAGTTTTTCTATTGCCTCCTCTGATATGATGTTATCTGTGGAACCAAAATCCACAATCACCTTACAAACCTTTCCAAGGATCTTGCATCTTATCCTCAACAAAGCCCTCCTATGCTTAGGTTCATCTTTGACTAGTTTCCTTATCAACACCCTCCTAAACATGAGATTTTCTCCAATCTTTGAGTCTAGATGATAAATCTCAAGTGCTTTGATAGTTGAGGTGTCCTCATGAACATATGCCACTCTCTTGTCATGGTTTGATGTAGTAGGTTTCTCAGGGCATCTATATTTTGGGTTGTCCAATTGACCACAGTTTTAACACTTCATACTTACAAAGTATAATTTGCTTCTACCTAACCCTCTTCCTCTACTAGGGCCTCCTTTATTACCCCTACCTCTAGTATAACCCCCTCTTGAAGTGGTTTCAGTGCTATGCTATTTCAACTTGGTTTCATCTTGGTCTCTTTGCTCACTACCTCTTCATTGACAACCTCCTCTTTGACCCCGTTGGTCTCTTCCTCTACCTCTACTTTTGAAGTTAGATTCACCTTTATTTCTATTGTTTTCCTCCACCTTTAGAGCTAGTTGATGAAACCTTTGAACTATAGTTGGTGTGCATAGACTAATCTCTTCTTTATTTCTTCTTCTTGTTGCTTGGACCTAAGACCAAATCTCTTAAACTCCTCTGTATAAGAGGCCACATCCATTTCTTTTAGTTTTAGATTTTTTCTTTTCCTATGGAGTTGAATCTCATATTCCTCTAGTGGATATTTTTCTTTTAGCTTGGTCACCATGGCATTCTAATTGGCTATAGGTTGCTTTCCCATTCTAATCCTCTCATCTTGAAGATAATTTCACCATGTCAGTGCTGACCCTCTGAGTCTTGACTTGGCCACCTTGATCTTTTTTTCCTCTGTCACACCTTCACATTTGAAATGGTTCTCCATTCCTTCGATCCAATCCATCACTGCTTCTATATCCATCTTTCCACTAAATAGTGGTATTCCCTCTGATTCCTTCCCTTCTAGGGATTTTATGGCTTTCAAGAAGGGTTCTTTATTCAAGACAGGGTCTAGTTCAGGGATAATATCTTCCTCAATAATATTTTTACCCCTATAATTACTTTCTAGGTCTTTGTTCCTAGCTACATTAGCAACTTATTATAGCCTTATCTTCATACCTTCTAAGGCTTCTTCAAGGATTATGTTCTCCTTTTTCTCATCCACCTCTTTAGCTAGCTCTATATTAGTAACCATGTTTGACTCTCCCACTAATTCACTAGTAGCTATAGACATACACTATTTTCTCAAGTCTTTAACTTTCTCTAATACCAATTTGATGTAACTACAAGTATTTCTCTATACCCTACCTTCTACTATGGTATCCTATAGGCCTCTTCTTTTACCTATTAGGGTTCTTGACTAACCCTAATTTCCCAAGGATTATCTACACAAGATCCTTCTTTTTTCAGCTTGTATACACCAATCAAGAAATCAATTCACTCATCACCTAGCCCATGGAGCTCTTCTTGCACCACCTTCAGTAACTGATCCAACATGTTTCAAATCAAACCCACATGGAGAGGTAGGCTTATTAGCATGTCAAATGGATCCAATCCAATTCCTTCAAACATAATTTGCAATGAAAATCTAAATGAGTTCCAAGAACCATAGAAAATTCACGCAAAATAGGGCTACAAGAAATTAGGCCTAATTAGGCACCTTTCCCAAAATATCTTGAAATTACCCTTAACAAGATGGAAAACTAACTTTTGATTTTCAAACCATTTATAGAGACGTAAAGGATTTTCTAGGTCTTTCCCTCCCAAACTATCTGTACAGTGGGTTCCTACTTACAAGCCTAAATTTAAGGGTTTCAACTCAAACTGAGGATAGCCATTAGAATATTTGTTTTCAACATGAATAACCCCACACAAAAGCTTCCCATTGAATTTGGGGCTTCTTCACACATATTTCCACCTCTCCACAAGCTTGGATTGAAGCAACCAATGCTTTCAATTCCTCCTTTCACCTCTGCAACTCTCTGTGATCCCTAGCCATGCATCTCTGGCTCACGTAGGGCATCAATGAAAAAATAGATTTTTTGTATTCCAGAGACCATCCTTCACTATACACTATGTACAAGGATTCATCTTCCTAATCCCAAAGGCCTGCAAAGATTCCACTTTGGGAAGAGAAGCTATGATCCCATTTTGAGAAACTGCCTAGTTCAGACCAATGCTAGTGCAGAAATGAAATTTTTTTATACAAGAAAGTAAATATAAACAAAAACAAAAAATAATCACATGTAGAAACAAGAAATTACACACACTAACTCATGCACCAAAGAAAATCAAGAGTTCAGTCCATTAAACACCAAGATGTCAAGAAAAAGCTTAACTATAACTGGTTTTTCAATAACACAGTTCGTACACAGAAATTCAAAAATCAACCAACCTCATCCAAAGGTAAAGGGAGGCTTTATATAGTTTACCATGATCCTATCTCAATGTTTTCAGACAGTTAGAAACCCAAATGCTCAAAGAGACATCATTGCAAGAAATGTTGTCAATGTCAACATTGATAACTTTTACAACTTTTTAGTTCTTGCCTATAAACTTGTTCAAAAACTCAAGAAACTTAACCAAATTAATATCTAGGCTAAGTAAACCATCACATAGGTCTCCTACACATTATTTCTCTAATTTTACCACTACATGCAAAAATGCACTTTTGCCATAACATTGGCAACATGTACACAAATTGACAAATTTGGAAAACACTTGCAAAGACGGTCACTAAGGACCTAATAAGACCTCCTAACCTAACTCAACACACCCTAGGATGCATATAGACCCATTATTCCCCTAGTTTCTTGGCTAAGACCACTACAAGCCAAAAATCAAACTAGAAGCCCTAGGTTACCATTTAGCCTTACCTAGGTCCTCCTGCACCAACTGTTAGCATTAGGCTTAGGTTTAAAGCTAGGATCATGTTCAGAGTTAAAGGTTTAGAATAAGGATTAGGATTTAGAATTAGTATTTAGGGTTTAATATTGGTATTACGGTTACTTTTGGAGTTTGTATCATTGTTCTAATTAGGGTTAGAGATGGGTTTATGATTTTGGTTTAGGTTTTGGTGTTGGGTTTTTGTTTTAATTAGGGTTAGGGTTTGGATATGGGTTTTGAATTTAAAATTAAGATTATTACGTTAAGGTTTACATCATGGATTTTTTTTTGATTAAGTAAAATAGGTTTTACAGGGTTCTTGAAACCTAAAACATAGTTGAAAATATATCAATACGCCCAGTCTTAAACAAAACAGAACATGCCAAGAAAGGCCAGAGCCAAAAAAAACAAAGCTTATAAAAATGTAAATAACACAAGGAAAAAAAAAAAGACTAGGGACCCTCAAGATAAGCCCACCACCAGGGTAGCTGCCTTGGCCTCAAGCAGCTCCATGTTAGTAGCTCAATCCTTGATCTTCTAGAGATCAATCATCATATCCTTTTCCTTTATCTTCTTGGTTCTCGCTCTAGTTCTCATGCTGGGACCCTGATCAATGTTCTGTTCTATCTCTACATCCATGTTGGCATCATCCATCCCATCTAATTTTTTCTCCAGCTTCTCGATGATAGTATTGGTGTTCTCTTTGGACACTTTGAGGATATTATAGCTTTGTTATACTATGTTTTTTAGGGTAGCCTCTACCCTAGTCATATTTTCCTCCATTGTTTGAACTCTGGTGCTTAGATTCATCTGTTCCTCTACATTTCTATTAGTTTTAGCCTTGCGAGTGCCTTTAACCCCTTTTTTGAGATCCTCCACTTCGTGGAATAGCCATTTAATTGTCCTTTAGTTACCTAACATGCTACTCCTAGTATTATTGAGCAAATCCATCTCAAATTCTCTGGTAATACCACTAAGCACCACCATTGATGAGTAAATAAGCTCATCCAGCTTAATTCGGCCTCCCTCACCTTCAATGACATTGGGGTTTATAATTTCTCTAGTAATCCCCATTTTTGTAGTTTTGACATTGAAGTCACGCCATCCTATTATCTTCCCCTGTTTGACCATATAACAACAGAACTCGCTATCCTATCTATCATCATTCCCCATATTTTCATTTTGAGAGTCCTGAGGAGAGGGAATAACCTGATTGGTCTCATGGTAATCACCCTGTAGCATCCTCTTCAACATCATGGTTATGGTTACTATTAGAGTTTGGATCATAATTCACAATTTAAGATTATGATTATTGTAAGGTTTCAAATTGATATATTCATTGTAATAATTGCTAGGATTATAATTAGGGTTAGGATAAGGGTTTATGATTATTTCATGGTAAGGATTAGGGATGGGTTTTTTTATTTCTATTTTGATCTTGTTTAGGATTATAATTTTTGTTTTGTTTAGGGTTTAGTGTTTTTCTTATGTTTTTCATTAGAGTTTTATGTGTAATTGTAAGATAAAATTTATTATTATTATTATTATTATTATTATGCTTGATTGATTAATGTTTAATTGAATGTGTTGTGATGGATGTGGGAAGATATGATTTGCCNCCCCCCCCCCCCCCCCCCCCCTTACCCTAAATTCAGAAAGGGAAGATCCAAATTGATTAACCCTAAAGAAAGGATCAATGCATAAGTGAATCAACCTATTAAGAATAAAGATAAAGAGAAAAACCCTAAATTATATTTTATAGAAAAAAAATATGTAATAGATTTAGGAAGATTAAAAATTTAATTGAAATGAATTGAAGACAATAACTAACCTAAAAATGCAACAGATCTTAAGAATGTTGTTTTCGGGTGTCTGCATTGAGTTTCTGGAAATTCTGCAACCGGGTCTAGAATAGAAACACAGAGACAGAGAAAACCCAAAAAAAATTTCTGGGTATGGGTCAGGTCTGATTTTGACCCAAAAATGAATGTCACCTTTGACCTGCACAGTCTGATAGAAAATTTGTTTCTAGATCCTAAAATTTTGCCGAAAAGGGTATCCAGATCTTCCCTCCAATTTGTTGTTCTGAACCTGTAACTGCAAAAAATGGTTTTAGTTTTTTGGGGGAGGGGTGTGCCTTGGTCAAACCCCAGTTTTGGAATTAATCTTAAAATATAATTGAAATTGCAGAGATAAACAAAGAAAATGAACAAATTCACCTTGCTTGTATATAAACCCTTATGGTGGATTTGAATCCTTGGATCCACAAGTAAGGATGTGCCAATAGATGTAGAATGTAGAATGTAGGATGTAGGATGTCTCAAACCAATTTCCTTTATATCTTCAACACCAATCTTGAATGGATCTTGGAATATGAAGAAGCTTGCATGGATGTGGATGCAGAAATCTTCAACAAGAGAGATCCATAGATCTTTTGAATCCTTCAATGGATCCAATGGATCTCTTTAATGAATTGGATGCTTAAATTCTTGAGTTCTTGAATGTGTAAATGATTTCTTCAATAGATTATTGACTTTCTTCAAGTCTTGCTTCTTAGCTTGTCTTTCACACTTAGCTTTCACTTAGAGAAAACAAGAAGAGAAGACTTCCTTATATATAAATCTAGGGCACAATCTTCTAGAGAGGCCTACATAGGAGAATTAAATTCCCATTAGACCTATACCCCTAAAAGTGGACCTATATTAAATATAATTTCAATATTCATTGCCTCGAAGACCAAAACAGTCGACCTGCAAGCGAGAATTAAGTCTTTCTTAAGCCTGACATCCAAAAACCCTAGAAACTTGAAATTTGGACCCTACGTCAGGGTCGAGGTTGACTTTGACCTAGGTCAGTGATGAGGTTGACCTTGACCTAGGTTAGGGTCAAGGTCAACCTTGACCCAGAAGGTTGACCTTGACCCTAAATTCAAGAACTTCAAATCTGCAGATCAGGGTGCCAAAAACAGGCTGGAGAGAAGTGGAAAAGGTGTAGAATAGGGGGAAAAGACAGATCCAAGTCAAAGACCCATTCAAGGCACTTGACATGATCCCAACCCACTTTTTCAGAGGGATAAACAAGTCCAAAATGGAAGTTCTTCCATTTTTTGATGATATAGTAATATTAAAATTATGGTTATGGCTATGTGCAAGATCATGGTATGCCAAACAGGTCCTTAAGTCGCAATTAAATTTTAGAAAATTAGGGTTAGGCAAGTTCACATAAATATTTGAAGAAGTTATCAGTCTTATATGAAAAATATGTAAGAAGAGAATCTATAGAAAATTGAATTTAGTTTCTAAGATAATAGCCCTTTTTGAAGAAAAATTATTCTATATGGTTAAAGTTTCAAATTTTAATGTAGTAGTATGAAAATTTCAAGAAAAAGATAAGAAGTAGGTGTATGTCTGACCACCTTAAACACAATCAAATGATAATATTTTTTTAAAAGATTCTATATATAAGTAGTAGAATCATGTCCGGATGTGACACATATTTTTTCATAATTTTTTTCCAAATAAATAATTAATTATGATTTTTCTACTACAAATTTTCAAGAATATACAAAATCTCATGTCTAACCACCTTAACTTAGTTTAAAATTTATTAAATTGAAAAAATTGAATTTTTTTGTTATAGTAGGTAAATCATAAAATGTGACTCAAGTTTTTGATTTCAAAAATGTTATACCATTTGAAAGTTATAGTTATTGGTGGCGGTCTTCTGGCGGTCACCATGGTGAACACCAATGATTGACGAGGATGCCCTGCTAGCGATGGGGTAACAAAATCAACAGGTGTGTTCATTCCTAATTTAGACATGACTAATAGCTTTAATGGCATTTCCTCCTTGACCAAAATCATACCCACTCCCTCTTCCTCAGTTCCACCGAGAGTTGAAACCATTAATAATGAACTTAACAGCTCAAATACCTCTATCCCAAACACTAAACACCCTCAGGCTCGACCTAGGTTATTCTCTGAAGCAGTAGCAAACATGGGCATCTCCATTAATATAGAGGCTAAATTTGTGATTTCTAATGGATCCCATAACCCTGGTAAGGTCTTTGGGACTTCTGAACCTCCCTTCTCTATTTCTCCTAATTCCAAAATGCTTGCTGAAATTGGTATGGAGAAAAATAGGTTAAGAAGCTCTGCCATTTCTTTTTTAGCTATCAAACTTGATAAATGCCCTCCTAGGAAGTTTCTGGATGAATGGTTTCATAATTTTTGGAATCTTAAAATGGGGTTCCATATTTTGTTTTGTGGACAGATTCAAAAGGGTCTCTTTGTCATTTTATTTTTTAATCATGAAGCACAGACTGAAGTTTGGAAAAAACAATATTGGGTCGTAGGCTCAACCTCCTTTAGGGCTATTGCTTGGTCTCCAGATGCCAACTATGAAGAAGTTCTAGCCCTCTTGGCTCCCCGCTGGATATTATTCAAATATATTCCACCCTTCCTTTGGAGATTTATTCCCCAATTGCTTCAACCATTAGGGAAGGTCATCCGAATGGATGACACTATAAGACTTGTCCCACTCATGGATGCCCACATTCTCATCTCCCTAAACCTTGGATTTGAAATTCCACCTGATATTCATATCAATATTGAAAATACTAACTATAGTTGCCCAATTGAAATACTCGGAGGACTTAATGCCTATTTTTTATGCCGCAAAGAAGGGCATTTAAGGAAGGTTTGCCCTATTCTCCAAAAGAAAACTGCTCCCACCAAAATGAAATTAGTAAAAGTGACTGAAACCATGCTTCCTAAAGGTACCCAGACCATGGATAAAACTTCTAGCTTGGATATTAGTCCTACTATTCCTACCCCTGAAGAGTTTCAACCCATTACTAGATAGTAATGCTATTCTCTTGGCTGATGGATTCCAAAATGTGACTAAGAAACATAGAAGGAAGGCCAATAACCAAACTATTACTTCCAAACCCCAAACTTATTTTTCTCCTACTGTCTCAAACATGTTCAGCACTATTGAGCTTGCTTCACCAAATACCCAACCCTCCCCGTCTTCTATTATCAACCCTAGCTCTTCACCACTACAAAACACTTCCAAACCCTTTCATGAGATTAGTGACGACTATGTCATCACGGTCATCCCTGCCACTCAATCAAAAGCTGATGTTGATCACCCTCAGGTTATGCACTCCATGGAGCCTGAACTCCTATCTTATAATGAGGAAGATTTTATGAATGGTTTCCCTACTTCCAAGCGCAGAGGAAGACCCCACGGATCCAAGAACAAGAACAACAAGAAAAATGGGGAGATGTGTACTGATGTGATGACCACATGCTTGGAATTATCTAAATTGCATTCTTCCCCCTCAAAATTTTCCTCATGAATTGTCTTTCCTGGAATGTTAGGGGACTCAAGTCTCTGGATAGAAAATATGTCATTAAAAATTTCCTTAATACTTGTAAACATATGGATTTTTTTATGATGCAAGAAATTAAAACTACTAGTTTTGTTCTAGAAAAGAATCTTAATTTTCTTTGGAAAGATGTTAAAATCCACACCAATCACCTGAGGGGTAGGGCTAGTGTCACCCTTCTTGTCAATCCTAAATGGGAAAAATATATAACCAACCAACGTATCTCCCCTTGCAACAGAGCCATCTGGATCACGCTCAATTATAACAATAATGATTTTGGCATATGCTCTATTTATGCCTCTAATGATTCTAAGGAAAGAGAAAGCCTTTGGGGATGGATGACCTCCCTCTCTTGCATCCCATGGCTAATTTATGGTGATTTCAATATGGTTGAATGTCAGGATGATAAGGATGGAGGGCTACCATTTGCCTGGAAAGATAGTGAAAATTTTTTGTGGAATAGATTGAAGAACTCTAAACATCTCTTTGACCCCTTGTTTGGCAACAAGGCTAGCAACCCTGGTCTTTGGCACACTTGGTGCAACTACCAGCAGGGTAGTGCTAGAATTTATTCTAGACTTGATAGGTTCTATGCTAGTAGGAACTTTTTCTCTATCTTGCTAGAAAAATTTGGCAATTCTATCCTTGTCACCCCCACATCCTTTTCTGATCATAATCCCATCTCTATTTCCTTCACTTTCAACACCTCCCCTGCTGTCAGCCACACCCATAGACCCAAATTCATCTTAAACACCAGTCTTCTTGATGATGAAGATGTCCTTACTGCTATCCATATTATCAACATTATTAACAAAAACAACCTGCTGACTGATAATTGTATTAACAAGTGGAATTTGAATGTCAATGCCTGGCAGAACCTTTTAAAAACTATTGGTCAAAAAAGGGCTAAGGATTTCAGGTTCATTGAGAAACATCTCTCTAACAAAATAATGAAAGCTAAAGCTAATAACCAACTCAATCCCTTGGATTATGATCTTACTTCCCAAGTTATTAAGGATAAAGATGCTCTTAGGAAACATCAGGTGATTAAGACACTATTAAAAAAACTTTTGGTAATTTCTATCAAAATTTATTCTCCTCAGAAGATTCAATTGAAGCTTCCTCTCTTAGGAATAGGTCTAGATCTCTTATTCCTAAAATTGTCTCTATGGAGGATGCTAATACCCTTGCCAAAAATATCTCCTTAGATGAATTTGAGAAGGCCATTAATTTTCTTAAGAACAATAAGGCCCCCGGTCCTGATGGCATTCCTATTGAATTCTATAAAGCCAACCAAAAATTGATTTGCAAAGACCTCCTTAAGATCTATTCTGAGGCCCTCTCTAGGGCCTCCCTAGGTAACTCCATTAATAGGGGAATTATTAAGCTTATTCCCAAGGATGGGGATAAAGTGTTGATAAACAATTGGAGAACCATAACGCTCCTAAATGTCTCTTACAAAATCTTCGCAAAGATCTTGGCAACCAGACTTGTCAATATCCTTCCCAAGTTGATTTGTTCTACCTGAAAGGACTTTATAAAAGGCAGATACATTCTAGAAAATTTTATTACTAGCTGGGAGGCCATGAACTAGGCTAATCACTCCCAACAAAACTCTTCAATATTCATGTTAGATTTTGAAAAAGCTTACAACATAGTTGAGTGGAACTTCATTTCCATGATGCTGGAGGATTTTGGCTTTCCTACGTTCTTATGTAATGCGGTTAAGATGCTTCTTCATGACGTCTATGCTCAAATTGACATTAATGGTTCTCTCTCTGAATCCTTCCCTCTTGGGTAGTCTATTAGGCAAGGCTTCCCCCTGGTGCATGCCCTCTTTGCCATTGCTTATGATGCCCTATATTACCTTCTTAGGGACAATACCTTATCCCCAACTGTGAAAGGTATATCGCTACCTAATGAGGATGTGCTCATTAATAGCCAATTCACTGATGATACTGCCATTTTCTTTGAAGCTACTATAGAAAACTTTGAAGCTCTTCAAAATAAACTTAATTTGTTCTGCAACATGTCTGGTGCTAAA
>MU225218.1:640667-651520 GCA_018584345.1 Thuja plicata | reverse complement strand
ACGGGCCTTTTCAAAATTCAAATGGACGTGGAGAATAACACAAGGTAGGATGCGCTGGACATGAAGGATACGGCTGGATGGTGCATTAATTATGAGAAAAGTAATCATTACAAGATGCGCAAAAACTCTGCAATTAATCCAGCTAATCTTGTGACCAGTATTTGTCATTTCAAAAAGGTGGATTTTATTCCCTTTTGGCTTTTCAACCTCTATAATTCTATCCTTTGGTTTTGGGTTGGTAGCGTCCTCAAGACACTAGTTTGGGGAGTGTTTGGTGGGGGTGCGAAAGTTGTTATGTCGGTGGAGATACAGATTGAGATTAATCCTGAGTATACCTCTGATATGAGCGGTGATATGTGTTAGAGTACATAGTTATCTTCACTTATTAATTATATCATGTTGATATTAATTATTAAGTTGGTCGTACTCTATTTTTCACTTAAGCTTTCTCTTAGGTTAGCTTTTTCCTTTTTTAGGGTTTCATTCACCTTTAAGGTTGAAGGCTTGTAATTATTTTTTCCATACTCTCGGAATACATTCTTTGAGCTCTCACTTTTTGAGCACATAAGGGTTTCTACTGTTTCTATCTTTGGCTTCATTCTTTGTAACAGGTATTTTTCATGCAGACTGGTCTTGGAAGTCGAAGCTATATTTCTCAGTTTCTACATGGTATCAGAGCCATTCTATTGCTACCTGTTTGAGTTCTTTTGAAGCTATGGATCAAACACTTTTTTTCTACTTTCTTCTATTATTTTTATTGGATCTGGAGAGTCATTTTTTTGTGCACTTTGGGAAAAAACCGACCTCATAGTTGTGTCTCGAATGCCCAAAAACCCTAGAATCCATATAAAACATGACCTATTTAGCCTCTGAAGCATTTGGGAGAAATTTTTTGCCCTACTAGGGCCGTACGGGCATGCAAATCAAATAAAATTTCATTTTTTTTGCAAAAAAATAAAAAAAACAATTTAATATAACACCTTTAGTGTTAATTTGATCCCTCCACCAGCGCGTCGCCCCAACGCCACCCACACGTCGTCCCTAGCCTGCGTGCCACCCTCCGGCCACCGCGCCGCCACCGGACCCCGCCGCCACCGCCGTGCCACTAGGCCGCCACCTCCGCCCTGCCTGGCCGCCACCGCCGTCGGCACGGCCACCTACCAGCCACCTCTTCCCACCAGATGTCCTGTGACGGCCATACGGCCATCAAAATTATTCCCGGGACTATTTTTTTCTAGGGAGCTTGTCTTTTGGGGGTACCTGTGCCTTTTTGGCCCTACAGGGCTCATACAGACTTGGATTTTTGACTTCTATATATCATTGAAAAGCTCTTTCCAACCCTATTTCTCTCATTCAAGTTGCAAATTTTCCATTTTATTGCCAAATTTTGTAGTCAAAGATGTACCTTCTTTTGTGCTCCTACTCTACTTCTGGAACTCAGGTTTTTTTCTCGTTTCTTGTGCTTTCATGGTAATTTGTGGTGTACGAGGGATAGTATTATACATTGTGGGGGTTGCGTTTTAATTTCTGCAATTTCCTTTAGAAAGACCCTTCTACTTCCATCTTATTCTTCTCTCAATGTCGCACCCCTCTGTGGCCCGGCTAACACCACATAACTACCACACATGGAAGCTACAAATGACCAGACTACTCATGTCACGAGGTTTATGGTCCTGCATGGATGCGGCTCAGCTAGTTCTACTGAGGCCTTATGAGGCTCTTATGTACAAAAATAGGATGGATGAGGCAATGGGCCTCATTGCCATGAACATTTTAGATGGGTTGTTGTTCCACCTAGATGGTCTGACCACACCTAGGGATATGTGGGACATGTTTTCCACCTTGTTTGGCACAATGAATCAGTTTAGGGTTCTCTAGATAGATGCAGAGTTCACCTTCTTGGTACCTAAATCATTCACCAGCATTGAGGACTTCTTGATGAAGTTCAAGGCCCTTTGATCTATTTTACAGGTTGCTAGAAAGACAAAGTTAGATGATGAGTGTATCTTTCTGATACTCTCAAAGCTTCGTGGCCCTTATCAGATTTTCACTTCTACCTTCTACTCCACTATGGATGCACTGGGTGCATGACATGTTATGCCCTTTTTTGAGACCTTCTATGGCAGGTTAACTCATGAGTAGTCCAAGCTCAATCAGACAGATTCTCTTACAGGTTCATAGTCATAGGCATTGCTTGCCAATTCATCTCAGGATACACAGAAGCCAAAGCTAAAGCAGATATCTGATTCCTCTTCTTAGCACTCTACTAGCCCCCCATCTTCTTCTAAGAAGGAGAAATAGAAGAATGAGAAACCTACCTATTCCTATTGTCAGAAGGGGCCCCGTGATGAGTCACATTGTTTTTAGAAGAGATTTGATGGCTATGAGAAATAGATTGCAGATTTGCAATCTCTCCTTCAGAAGAGCACTATTTCCTCTCCATCCTCTTCCACCTCACATGGGTCTACTTTTCTGTCTTATGCCTCATCTTCTACATCTCGATAGGATTTTGGAGAGGGTCATGCATTATGGACTTCTGTTGCATCCCCTTCCTAGGTCCCTTGGATACTAGATTTAGGTGCTTCTCATCATATGGCATCTTCTCAGGAGATCTTCTCTTCCATTGAGGCTTCTCCTATTCCCCACATTCTCATGGGGAATAACACTGTTATGTCAGTCTACAAAAAAGGTTTTGTACGCATTTAGGATGGAACATTCAATGATGTATTGTATGGTCCATCTTTGTCTGCAAACCTTCTCTCAATTTACAAGATTACACATAGTGGATCAGGGAAGACAATTACGTTTACACCAGATTCAGTCTTCATTCAGGATAGTGTGACAGGAGGCATTGTTGCTATAGGGACAGTTGATCATTCCATCCATCTCCACACCTTCACACATTTTGGTCCACCATATCCATTATTGGAGCTCAGCTCTCCTCTTTCGTGAGAGCATCATGTGGTGTAGTCAGGTCACTTGAACCTCCATGTTGTTCCTGAGACTCCTGCTGTGACTACCACACCACATCTTGTTGAGGTTTCTTCTCTTTAGTAGGACTCTTCTTCAGCACTGCCAGACCCTCTAGCTCCATTTATCAAGCCACCAAGTGCAGTTGTTGAGGATTCTATAGAGGACACTCATCTCCTCTCTCATGATAGTGTCAACACACCTGTCATACCACTTGCATTGGGGATTCCATTTCAAGATCCTCATGTCTACTCCTTTGAGCATCAGCACAGCCTTCCACTGACACACCATATTTTGAGATTACCTCTTCATTGCTCACTGTATTTCACTCCTTTACATTGGATTCACAGTGGTTTGTTCATTGATTCAAGGGTTCTTTCATTCTGGGGGGGCTTTGGAGCCTTGACCCTCTCCCACGGGGGGGTTGGCAGCATGCATTGTACTCATGGCTTTGAGAGAGTCTCTTGAAGTCATTCTTTGTCTTTTGCTTTCTTTTTATATCTCTTTTTGGAGAGGAGTTTTTCCCACTGGGTTTTCTCCTTTGTCTCCGGTTTACAGAGATTTCCTTGTTTGGGTACATGATCAAGCCTTGTTGCCAGGACCCACTTTTCCTACTTTCATAGCTGTGCTCGGTTTTCTTACCTCCCAAGCTTTGCTTAAGGGGGGGTGTTAGAATACATAGTTATCTTCACTTATTAATTATATCATGTTGATATTAATTATTAAGTTCGTCATACTCTATTTTTCACTTAAGCTTTCTCTTAGGTTAGCTTTTTCCTTTTTTAGGGTTTCATTCACCTTTAAGGTTGAAGGATTGTAATTATTTTTTCCATACTCTCTGAATAAATTATTTGAGCTCTCACTTTTTGAGCACAAAAGGGTTTCTTCTTTTTCTGTCTTTGGCTTCATTCTTTGTAACAGGTATTTTGCATGCAGACTGGTCTTGGAAGTCGAAGCTGTATTTCTCAGTTTCTACAATATGGTGAGGGTGGAACCCTCTAGGATTGAGGGTGGGTTTCTAAAAAACCAGTGCGCAATAACCTATCTGAAGGAAGGTGGGTTTTACCCATACATGGAAGCTATGGGAGGGTGTGATGAAATAATCTCCATGCAGCTAGTTAAAACTTGGTCGGAGCGCAAAGTTACTATAAATGGAATTACATTCAAGGTTAATGAAGAAGTTATTGCTCAGGCCATGGGGCTCTCCACTTAGGGAAAAAAGTGGAAAAAGATTACAAAGAGCCGCGACGACACTAGAAAGGTGAGATTCTTAAAAAAAACTGAGATTTTGGTTCCAATCTATGGAGGATTTAAAAGGGAGGAGTTACCTAGCCCATGGAATGATGTTTGCCTCATTGTCATGAAGTACATTATCCTAGAAGGCCGCTTCAGCACCTGCTACAACTACCACTTTCCCCTACTTAAGCACTTCAGGTACAATGATACTATATCCTTCCTATTCTACCTTCTGCACTCTCTTGAAACCTAGGTTTTAGATGTTAGAGAAAAGTTAAAAGCCAAGAAAAATTATTGTATCCTCCACGAAGGGCTCATCCTCCCCCTCTATAATTTCCACCTCGCCCTTTGTCCCCCAAGAATTGTGTCTCTACAGGGTTTTACCATGCCTAAGGGAACTATGGAAGTGACAGGCGCTCCTAACCCCTTGTCTTCATCCAAAACCCAGATAAAAAAATTAATGATGGGTCCAAGAGTGGCACCCAAATCACCATTGAGTCTGAGGAGGATGAGGAAGATACTAAGAAAAGATAGAGGTCCCATAGAATTGCCAAAACCTGTTTCAAATAGAAAGTGGTCAGGAAATGGTACATTGAAGAGGAGGAGGAAACAAAAGATTCAGAGAAGGAGGTTAAAAAATGCAGCACCATTGGAAACAATAAAAAAGTGAAAAAAATCAAAATCAACGAAAAAGAAAATGGCAAAGTCCCTCAAGATCTAGGTGGGGACAAAAAAAGCCTCAATTCTCCCCAAGTCTCGGCTAGCTTCACTATGCCTATCATGGACGTATCCAAGGGGAAGAGTCCCAAAGATAAGAACACTGACTCGTAGAGCATTTCTCCATTGTCTATGAACCCTCAGGTGGAGGTGGAGGAGCCCAAGAAAGAGGTGAATACCAAAAGTGGATCCACGGAGGTTAAGGATAGGACAACTAAGAGCCTTTGAGACATGGAGAATGAAATTGCCCATATCCAGAAGGAGGTTAAAACTCTTCATGCTTCCTCCCTAGACTCAGTTTCTAAAATGGATCTGGCGGTGGTCAAGGAGGAAATTAAGAACCCGAATGAAAGCTTAAACAAAGTTGCTGGTTTCGCGGTGAAAGTTATGCACTCAGCGGCTACCACTCTCCATCTCTTGCAAATGGTGAAGGGGTCTTCTCAGGAGGAAGCAGACAAGAACAAGAAGCTTTTCCAATTCCTTGAGGAGGATTGACTTAAGTTGTTGTTAGAAAATGGGGGTAAAAACCCCAATTAACCTCCTCTTTTTCCATGCTTTCCTTTTTCTTTGTTTTTTGTTGGCTAGCCATTGAGGGCTTTACTATGATTCTGATAAACTCTTATGATGGGTTTAGAATTAATTCCATGCATACTAAAAGTAATTTTTGCTTTTATGTTTTTTACTTTCATAGACTGGTTACTAGCTTCAAGGTGAAGTTGGGATCTGTTAGGATTTACTCTTGCTACAGGGTTAGTTTCAATTCCTACTTTACTACTACTTATTATTCCTACTTTAATGTGAAGTACTTAGATGCTTACTTGCACAGACTGGTTACCAGCTCCAAGTTGATGTTGGGGTTTGTTAGGGAGTGCAGGCTGGTTACTAGCTCCATGATGGAGTTGGGGCATGCTAGTTTTATTTTCTAGTTTTTGATGTTGAAAAAGGGTATTGGGTGAGGGTGTTTTGACCCCTATGTTGTACTGGGTGTCTGTTGGTAGTCTACACTTCTCGTGCTATCTATGTCTTTTCCGGTTAGCCCCCTTGTCTTGGCTTCTTTTTCTAATAAAAAACAAACAAGAACCATCATTACATACACAAAACACTAAAAACTTGGGCACAAATTGCCCCTAAATTTTACTTTATTCAAGTGATAAATTTTCCTCATCTTAAACAAAACCAAGTAAGGATGTGAAATTAAAATTTTTACAATAACCTCAATATGACATGCCTAGATATCAACATTTCTTAATTAATCTATTTTTTAAACCAAAGGAGGATCGTGCTCTGGTCAGCTCTAGTACTAATGCGAACGATGCAATTGTAGCTAAATTTATAGCTTGCACAACCAAATACTATACATTGAGGCTTGATCTGCTCCTTGATGTTGAGTTTCACGAGTGATTTGATAGTATTGAGTTATAGTGATAAGATGGAAGATAAAATGGCAAACAATTAAAATCCAAACACAATCTATGACCATAGATATGATGAAGTAGAATTCAGAAAAAGAATATAAATTTTGAAAAGATTAATTTGTATAGTCATGATCACAATACACACCTATCAAGAAAACCCCCTAATTTCAGAGGGGTCTTCATCCAAATTGACCCTAGTAAGTAGAGCATCAGAATTACAATGGACTCAAGCATTCTAGTAGTTTTGATAATAACAAGAATCTGAATGAATTGTTTTCAAGATATCAGAATTCATTCTCAATTGAGAAAAGTAGGAATTGCTTCAAATTTCTTTCATGTGCCACTATAAATGATGTTTCACAATGTGTTTTACCATGCATCTCAATAAAAGTGCAATGTTTAATTGTTGAGAGTAGCCAACGATAACTATGGCAAGCTTTAATTAAGCACAAAAATTGTCAACCGCCAACATTTCATTTTCTTTTAAGCACAAAAATCATCAACCACCAATATTTTGTTTCCTTTTTTGCAAGCCACTTTTAGATACTTTTTGGTATAAGACAATTCATAGGCTCACTAATAGTTTTTCGTCAGTGGGCCATGCCCACAATGAAAAGCCTATCGACTTAATTAAAGTGATGATTATAAATTTGATAAATTTTATTATTGATAAAAAAATAGAAAAATAAGTTTAAATCATTGAACAATTAAAGTCATGATTATAAAATTTATCAATTTAATTATTTAGAATTAGATTTTTATAACTAGAATTGTTTATTAATTTTTTATTTCACAATTTACCGGTAATGAATCAATATGTATTTTATTTCAGGTAACAATTTACTCATTGCATGACAATTTTCCATCAGTGGGTGATGCCCACAATAAAAATCCTATAAAAGGCATCTTAACAGTGGCAGCACAAATCCCAAAACAAAGAATATGCTTGGTATATTTAGTGTCAATAAAAAAAACTCTTGATATACCAGAACAATTACAAAGGAAGATGAAGAATCATAATAACTGAAGGGTGCCTATTGTCTTTCCAACAGTTGTTCTTTCTTCTAAAAACCCTCAATAGGCTCAAGAGCATTGCAACATACATGAATTTGTGAATTGGGAGATAATAAGAAAATCATTACAATTTTTTTTCAAATGTGCCTCAGAATTCATGTCATATAGAGTTTTTTTTCATTATTTTTTTCATCCTTTTGTTTATTTTTACACCGAGAGGTGCCTTATTACACTGAGGCCTATTATCTTTCCAGCAAGTAGTCTTTCTTTTAAAAACCTTGAGCACGCTCAAGAGCATTGCAACGTACAGAAATTGGTGGATTGGGAGATAACAAGCAAATCAATACATTTTTTTTCAAATTTGCATGTGAATTCTTGTTGTATGGAGCTTTTTAATCTTTTTGTTACATCAATCCTAGAACAAAGAACGTGCTTGGCATATTTCTTGTCAATAAAAAAGAAACTCTTGATATACTCTAACAGTTACAAAGGAAGATGAAGAATCATAGTAACTAAAGCGTGCCTATTGTCTTTCAAGAAACTTGTCTTTCTTTTAAAAACCCTCAGCACATTCATGAGCATTGCAACATACATGAATTGGTGATTTGGAAGATTATAAGCAAATCATTATATTTTTTCCAAATTTGCCTATGAATTCGTGTCGTACGAAAATTTTTTCATTATTATTTTTTGATCTTTTGTTTATTTCAGGCGACATGTGTTTACATAGTATATGTCTGCACAGACAACATATTGAAGGATGGAACAAATTCAAACATCAGCCTGGCTCTGATTGATTGCTTAGGTGAGCAAATTTACACAAGCAATCTCAAGAATTAGGGCCAGATTACAACTACTTTGAAAGAGGAAACCTCGACATCTTCAGTGGTTGAGGCCGCTTTCTCTCATCCCCAGTGTGCAAAATGATCCTTTCTTCCAACGGTGCAGGTGCTCATCAAAAATGTTACTATAACTATGTCGAGATCACATCCTCAGGCCCTTACATTCCTTACTATCAGGAACTATTTACGGTAGAGTAGTGAATCACGGCCAATGTTATGCCCTACGCACTCACGGTTGAGAGGGATCTCTATGAATCTTCTAAAATCTACACCAGAGGCATCTCACACTTATGATTGGATTAATTTTTAGTGTTGTTAGGGTTTCAATGATTATTTGAGTCTATAAATATGTGAATGTGAATTTTCTGTAGTGAGTTCTTCACATGAGTTTTATCAGTTTCTCGAACATTTAAAAATTTTCCAATGATCTCATAGCAGTTTTAGGAATTTAAAAGAATGTCACGTTGTTTCTAAATCTTAGATACAAAAATGTAATGTTTCTATATTACATATTTTGCACAAATCTTTCAAAACTTACATATATTTTTTTTTAACTTTTTTTTTGGTATTAAATATAAGTATATCAAAAAAAGGATATTATCCATGAATTATTAAAAAGTTACGAAGGCAAAGCCTTCCCAAAAAATTTCAAAGGATGCAAGAGTTTATGACATAGTTTAACAAAGGACTACACGAGCATCAAAAGGAAAGGAAAAAAAAATAGGCTACTGGAGGCAGCCATCAATGGCATCAACCCAGGTGGTCCATCCCTTCTCCCCCTCCATCTGGGTGACTTTTTTCTTGTCTTGGATCTGAGAAATCATTTCCAAAACTCATCCTTCTTAGATCTTCTTTTCTTCTAGATCTCATTGTTGAGCTTTTTCAGAGTTTTTTCAAAATTTTGGAGATCGTCTAGGTTGTCCCTCCATTCATAGTCGTTCTTAAGTTCAAAGACAAAGAAGGTAGCATGCCCAGTCTAGAGAAACCTCCTCAAATTCTCTTTGTCCATCATCATGGTGGTGTGAACCTCCAAAGAGATTTTAAAATAGGTGAGTTTTTTAGAAAACTTAGTAAGGACCCTAGGAGAATCTTGAAACCTTTCTTCGGTCCTGCATTTCCAAATCTGCCATAAGATGTAGGAGGTTAAAATATTCCAAAATATGTTAGAGACATTCTTAAGCCCTATAATATGACCAGTAACAATTTCAAAAATATATATATGCACATAGGATAAGTAATCCCAAAAAGACTCCAAATAGTTCTAGCAAAAGAACATTCAAAGAAAATATGTTTGCTAGTTTCAGGAAGGTTACAAAGCTTACAACAATTATCATCATGGTTGGTTTTTTTGATAGGAAGTCTATCCAACATAAAGAGCCATCTAAAACACTTAACTTTATGTTCCACATAGCCTTTCCATAAAACTTAAAAATATTTTTTCCAAGAGAAAATATCCAGGGAGGAATACCAAATATTATGAACATGGTCAATGATGGGATCATCATATCCAAGGATCTTATAGATATTCTTAGCTTTGATCTTGGTTAGGATGGTCCCATCTGACCATTTACATTTCAAGTATCTATTAGAGTCAACATTGCAAGTGGAAGGGAGATTTTTAGTAACTTTGAGGATCATGTTATAAGTCCTTTTTTTAGTGATAGGAATATCATAAGTGCTTCTAATGTTCTCCTATCTAAGTAGCTGGTCATGCTCAAAGATGTCAACGAGCTGGGAGATGCCTTTATTAGACCAAAATTTAGCAGAGCAACCTTGGGACATGGCAAGAGACTTGCCAGAAAGATGAAGGTTCCACCAAATAGACCTTTCACCTTGAATTGGGTGGCATCATGAAAATCCTTGTTAGTAATAAACTCTCTAACATGATTCCAGACCTTCTAGATTAATTTTAAGACCTCAGAACATTGAACATTTATGGGAAAGTTACCCATGACCAAGTCAATATAAGGGACGTTCTTCCACGACTTAGTGTTCTTAGGACAACTCCGCTCAATATTATTCCTAACAAGGATCTTCCATGGCTTCATGCCATCCATGTAGTGAAAGATCCATTTGGCAGCAAGAGCAATTCCTTTAATTCTAAGATCTTTCAACCCCAGCCCCCCAAGAAATTTACAGTTGCAGCACCACTTCCAATTTACAACATGAGATTTTTTAATGCCTTTGCCATCCAACTAGAGAAAATTTCTAAGAACTTTTTGAATTTCAAAAACTTTTGTAGTTGTCAAACATCCAAGCAGATGAGTATTAGACGTTATAAGAGGACAAAATCTTTTGGCAGACTTGGAGTCTATCAGCCAAGGAGAGGGAGCAGTTATGCCATTTGTCAAGTTTCCTGGTAATTTTCTCTTTAACACAAAGCCACATGTCTTTAAGAGAGGGGTTAATGGAAAAGGGAATGCCAAGATACCTAAAAATATTTTGAGGGCCTCCCCATTGAAAGTCATAATCCTTAAACTAGTCAGGTGGCTTCTCCTCCCATCCAAGGCAAATAGATTTGGAGTGAGAAATTTTAGCACCAGACATGTTGCAGAACAAATTAAGTTTATTTTGAAGAGCTTCAAAGTTTTCTATAGTAGCTTCAAAGAAAATGGCAGTATCATCAGTGAATTGGCTATTAATGAGCACATCCTCATTA
>MU225218.1:600676-615321 GCA_018584345.1 Thuja plicata | reverse complement strand
CTCCTTATCCAAATCTATTGGATCAATCAAAGGAACTCCATCCTATTGTAAAGATGTATCATCAATGTTCATGTCCTTGGTGTTAACAAAGGCTTCATCAAATTTATCCATATCATTATCTGAAGCTATCATATAAATCTTTACATAATCAATCACTATAGTGTCCTCTGTGTCTTTAGTTTTCTCAATAGTTATTGTCACTATGGATGCAGAGACCTGTGGACCTGTCATGGGCACAATCTGAATTACTGGAGTTGTATCCTGTCTAGGAGAAGCTAGAATAAATTTTGTTGTAGGTGCCATTGGAGGATACATGTGTCTGTCCATAAAGACTTGTACAAATGCCTTTTTAGTCTCCTTAGTATTTTTGATGTCCTTTTGTTCTTTCATTCTTTCTTGCATGGCATCAATCTAAATTTGTGCTTCATTGTTTCCTATACCGTTGGTATCTCCTTTAACCTTTTGAGCATACAACTGTGATTCTAGCAGATCCTTGCTTGTGTGTAACTTGTCAATATGATTCTTTTCTACAATCAATTCAGATTCCATCTTATCTTCATGTTTTCCAATTCCAAGACTTTCATGTTTGCCTGCAAAAGTTCATCTTCTAATTGTTTTCTTTCTTTGATCTTGTCTTCAATGGTGTTCAAGCTATCTATAAGCTATTCCTCCAGATCTTCAAGTTTATCCTTTAGATATCTATTCTCTTTATTAATCTTTTTGACCATTTGTCCTAGATCACTTGTAGAACAATCTTTCAAATCTTTTCTTAGCCTTTTGATAAGTATTTGAGAGCCATCATTTTTCAATCTTAGTTCTTCATTTTCTTTCTCTGATCTGTCAAGGTCCTCAAGAGCTACTTCAAGATTCTTTTTCAAATGTTTTTCTTTGGCTGATTCTATGATCTCCTCAAGTGGTTAAACTTTATTTCAAAGGACCAAAGCTCTGATACCAATTGATAGAAACACTAAGAGGGGGGGGGGGGGGGGGAATCAGTNGGGGTGAATCAGTGTTTCTAACAATTAATTATATTTCAACCAATTAAACATATATCAAATGTGTATTCAAAGAATCATAACATAAGAACACATAACAAAAGATATGATTACGGAGAACCTTGATCAGAGGAAAACTCCGGTGGGGATTAGTACCCACAAAATATTATACTAGGTATAATGAACCTGTTAAAGTTCCTTTTCCCTGTTAGAAGCAGTCTTTACAATTTGAGTACAATGACGTGGTTAAAGGTTAGACCCTGTTAGGAGTATTTTACAAAAACCGTATTAGGGGTGTATGGCTCACTGCCTAGGCTCACTACCCAAATAATATGAAGTCTACAACCCTCTGAATGTTGATATGCACTATATTAAAAATGAACTATTATAGTGACACTGTTGTCTGATCAGTTCTGTGTATGCATGGATGCTCTTACTCCTTCAAAGAGCTATATCATCTTTTGACTTCATTATGCTATCCCTTTGTAACTTCTTCTTACACAATAATCAACTTCTTTTTCATGTTGTAACTTAACAATACATTACATACTTATATATTTACAAATGAATAGGTGCGACCAAAAACATAACACTTAGTTGACCTCTTAACAAAATATACAACGCTTTCAAACAGGTTGGCTCAAGCATTTTTAAAAAAAAATTAATTACATCATAACAAACTTATAACTAAAGACACATAGCCTTAGCATCACAAAATAATATAGCTGACCAAAATAGTAGTCGGCTTCTGTGCTCTGTATTCTGGACTGTTTCCTGGACTGCAGTGTACTAATATGTCTGTATCTTTTCTATACTGATGTTTCATACCTTGCATGTTTGGATATAGCATTTATATATATCATGGAGTATATACCTAAGCACGCATGCTCTATTTTTCTTTCTAGCATGTGCGCTGATGTGCTGATCACTGTATCTATCTGACTGTTTTGTATTCTGTACTTAGTCATTTTATCTCCTAAGTTATCTTTGGCAGAAACTTAGTATGACTATTTTGCCATGATTAACAACACAAGATAAGCCATGCTTCCTTAGGAAGTCAAATTTTCGACATGTACTAATTTTTAGAATCATTTCCATAGCAATTTTTCTAATTTTACTTTGTGAAATGGATTGTTATTTAGGGGTAATTAGTTGTGTGTGCCAAGGGGTTCAATGAAAGAGAACCTCTTACATGAGAATCATAATGGGATCTTGAGTGGTAATTTTGGTATGAATAAAACCTTGGAACTAGTACAAAGGTTTTTCCATTAGCCAGAGTTGATAAGGGATGTGACTAGGTATGTTGACCAATGTGTAGTGTGCAGGAAAACCAAATGAGGGATAAGAAATGCAGGTTTATACCAACCTTTACCAGTCCCAAATAGGCCATGGGAGTGTGTGAGCATGGACTTAATAGTTGGTTTACCCAAGAAAAAATAGGGATATTACATCATCTATGTAGTGGTTGATAGATTTAGTAAAATGGGTCATTTTATACCTTGCAAGACTACTCATGGTGTCATCTATATAGCACATTTTTTCTTTAAGGATATTGTGAGAATCCATGGTTTTCCCCTAAGTATTATATCGGATAGGGATGTGAAATTCATTAGCCATTTATGGAAAACATTATGGAATAGACTGGTTACTAATCTCTCATTTGGTTCAGCCTACCATCCTAAAACAGATGGCCAGAATGAGGTGGTTAACAAAGTGTTGGGTAACCTACTAAGGTTCCTCACTAAAGACTATGGTAAGACATGGGATGTGGTCATTCCCCAAGTACAGTATATATACAATGATAGCATGAAAATAACAATAGGGTGAAGCCCATTTGAATTTGTTTATGGGATGCACCCAAGGGGTGTGTGTGAGCTTAAAGATCTTGTAGGTATGGAGCATAGGACTGGTCATGTTGAGGAATTCACTCAAAATGTGAAGGAGATCCAAGAACAAATTAAGAAGATCATACAAGACAGTACACAAAATTTGAAGGCCAAAGTGGATGAAAAGAGGAGAGACATTCAATTTGAGGTAGGTGATTATGTGATGGTTCTTTTGAACCAATATATATATTGTAGAAAGGTATTCCTACTAAACTTTAGATGAAGAGGGTGGGACCTTGCAAGATCATAGCCAAGTATGCGGCTAATGCATACAAGATATAGCTAACTTCACATTTGAGAATATCTCCTATTTTTAATGTACAAGACTTGATCAAGTTCAAAGGGCCATTAGCTAAGATTGACCATAATTGTGTAGGGGTTTGTAGTGATTTTGAACCTACTATATTACCTCCCAAGCCATAGCTGGAAGCAGACAAGTTTCTGAATTCAAGGGTTAAGAAGTCTACAAGGCACAAGGTGTACATGGAGCCCCTCATCATGGAAGCATAAGCTAGATTTAGAAGCAACATGTAGTGTAGATATAGACATCAATAAGGTGGGCATCTCTGAAGACATTTTGTCCATAGGAGTGACATGACTTTCCTTTGTGGGGGAGTATGCTACAGGAGCACCTAGGTAAGGCTAAATGGTAACCTAGAGCTTCTAGTTTAATTTTTGGCTTGTAGTGGTGTAATACAAGCCACTAGTGGAATAATGGGTCTATATGGGTCCTATTGTGTGTTGAGTTAGGTTAGGAGGCCTTATTAGGTCCTTAGTGAGCTTCTTTGCAAGTGTTGTATTTATCAATTTGTGTACATGTTGCCAATGTTGTGGCAAAAGTGTATTTTTGCATGTAGGGGTCAAATTGGAAAAAGGAATGTTTAGGAGACCTATGTGATGGTTTAATTATCCTAGATATCCATTTGGTTAAGTTTCTTAAGTTTTTGACAAAGTTCTTGAAATGATGTCTCTTGGAGAATTTTGGTTTCTAACTATCTGAAACCATTGAGATAGGGTCATGGTCAAATATATAAGGTCTCCCTTGACCTTTGAATTAGTTTGGTTGATTTTTGAATTTCTGTGTACGGACTGTGTTATTGAAAAACCAGTTATAGTGTGTGTGTGTAATTTCTCAATTCTACATGTGAATATTTTTTTTGGTTCATATTTCCTTTCTTGTATAAAAAATTTTCATTTTTGCACTGGCATTGGTCTTAACCAGATAGTTTCTCAAAATGGGATCATATCTTCTCTTCCCACCATGGAATCTCTATGGACCTTTGGTATTAGGAATATGAATCCTTGTACATATTTTATAGTAAAGGATGGGCCTTGGGATGCATGCAATCTATTTTTGTAGTGATGCCCTAGGCGAGCTAGAGATGCATGGCTAGGGATCACAGAGAGATGAAGAGGTGAAAGGAGGTATTGAAAGCATTGGTTGCTTCAATCCAAGCTTGTGGAGAGGTGGACATGTGTGTGAAGAATTACCAATTTCAATTGGAATCTTTGGTATGGGGTTCTTCATGTTCAAAACAAAGATTTTGATGGCTATGCTCAGTTTGAGTTGAAACCCTTAAATTTAGGCTTGTAAGTAGGAACCCACTGTATGTTTAGCTTGGGAGGGAAAAACCTATAAAATACTTTAGTTCACTATAGAGGGTTTCAGAATCAAAATTTAGTTTTCATCTTGTTAAGGGTAATTTCAAGATATTCGGGAAAAGGTGCCTAATTAGGCCTAATTGCTTGTAGCCATGTTTTGGGTGAATTTTCTATTATTCTTGGAACTCATTTAGAGTTTCATTGCAAATTGTGTGAAGGAATTGGATTGGATCCATTTGACATGATAAGAAGTGTACCTCTCCATGTGGGATTTATTATTGGATCATTTAGTGAAGGCGGTGCAAGAAGAGCTGCATGGGCTAGGTGATGAGTGAATTGATTTCTTGATTGGTGTATGCAAGTTGAAAGAAGAAGGATCTTATGTAGAGAATCCTTGGGAGATTATGGTTATCCAGGAACCCTAATAGGTCAAAGAGGTGGCCTATATGATACCCTAGTTGAAGGTAGGGTATAGAGAAAGACTTGTAGTTACATCAACAAT
Organism: Thuja plicata; assembly: GCA_018584345.1. Taxonomy (NCBI): domain Eukaryota; kingdom Viridiplantae; phylum Streptophyta; class Pinopsida; order Cupressales; family Cupressaceae; genus Thuja; species Thuja plicata. The sequence goes on along the minus strand of MU225218.1, from coordinate 610,336 downwards.
AATACTAAAAAGTGAGGTAAACCATAATCCTAATCAGAATTCTAACCATAATCCTAATCCAAACCCTAAACCATAAACCATAAAACTTGTCACTACCCTTACACTAGCAATAATATCAACCATGATCTAACCCTACGCCTAACAATAATCCTAATTCTAAACCCTAAACCTCAATTTTAATCCTAATCCATGTAAACCCCCACACTAATGATATTCCTAAACCCTAAATTATAGTCCTAACTCTAACCATAATACTAACCATGATGTAAATATTTTCCTTAACCATAATCTGAACCCTAAAACAGACCAAACTCTAACCCCAGGCATGGTGTAAAGTTAAACTCTATTCCTAACCATAACTCTTATCAAAGTCTTAACCCTAATCAAAGTCCAACAACTACCCCTCACCCTACAGCCCGTACTATGACCCTAATTATAAACCTAACCCTAACCATTAAGAGTATACTAATTCTTTTCCTGACTCTACACCCTATTCCTATATCGTACATCATAACTCTAAATATCACCCTAACCTAATCCTAACTCTAACTCTAACCCTATCCCAAACCTATAACTATATACCTTAATCATAAAATTTAGCATAACTCAAACTCTAATCCTAATTCTAACCCTAACTATAACCCTGATCATAACCCTAAACCTAACTCTAACCATTAAGATAATACTAATCCTACTCTTACCCTACACCATATTCCTAAACCGTACATCCTAGCTATAAAAATCACCCTAGCCTTAACCATAACTCTATCCCTAAACCTAACCCTAATTTTAACCCTAACCCTAACCCATAACTGTACATCCTAACTATAAAAATCAACATAACCCTAACTATAACCCTAAAACTAACCCTGACCCTAACTCTAACCATTAAAATAATATTAATCCTACCCCTCACCCTATAATCTATTCCTAAACTGTATATCCTAACAATAAAAATCACCCTAATTGTAACCCTAAATGTATAAATCACCCTAACCTTAATCCTAACTCTAACCTTAACCCTAACCCATAACTGTACATTCCAACCATAAAAAATAACCCTAACCCTAAACCTAACCCTAACCATTTCTCTAACCATTAAGATTATATTTATCCTACCACTCACCCTACACCCTATTTCTAAACTCTATATCTGAATCCTAACCCTAACACTAACTCTAACCCTAACCCTAATTCTAACCCTAACCCATAACCATATATCCTAACTATAAAAAATCACCCTAACTATAACTCTAAGAGTAACACTAAAAATAAAAATCACCCTAACCCTAACCCTAACTCTAACCCTAATCCAAACCAATAACCATATATCCTAACTGTCAAAATCATTATAATCCTAATTATAACACTAACCCTAATACTAATTACAACCCTAACCCTAACCCTGACCCTACCCCTTGCTCTAACCATTAACTATACATCCTAACCCTAACCCTAATTCTAACTCTAACCCTACCCCTAACTCTAAGTCTAACCCTAACCTGTAGGAATACATCATAAGCATAAAAAATCACCCTAACTATAACTGTAACCCTAACCCTAACTATAATAATCATCTTAACCCTAATTGTAACCCTATATTTAACCCTAATCCTAATCCTAACTCTAACCCTAACCGTAAACCTAACACTACTCTAATCCTAACCCTAATCGTTAAAATCACCCTAACCCTAACCATAACTCTAACCCATAACTATACATTTCAACCCTAACCCTTACTATAAGCATTAAGATGATACTAATCCTAACCCTCATGCTATATCCTATTCCTAAACTTGACATCCTAACTGTAACCCTAAGTCTAACTTTAACCCTAACCCTAGTTCTAACCCAAACCCATAACTGTACATCCTAACCATAAAAAATCACCCTAACCCTAACTCAAATCATAATACTATCTCTAACCCTAATCCTAACCCTAACTCTAACCCTAACCCAAACCCATAACCATACATCCGAACCGTGAAAATTACCCTAACCATAACCTAACTCTAATCCTAACTCTAACTGTAACCCTAATTGTAACCCTCTCTAAACTCTAACTCTAACCCTAACCCAAACCCACAACTATACATCTTAACCATAAAATTCACCCTAACCCTAACCCTAACTCTAACCCTAACCCTAACCCTAACCCTAACCCTAACTCTCTCTCTCAACCATAACTCTAGAACCCTAACTCAAACCCATAACCATACCTCCTAACTGTAAAAATCACTCTAAACCTAACCCTAACCCTAACCCTCTCTCTAATCCTAACATTAACCCTAACTCCAACCCTAACCGTAACCCATAATCATATATTCCAAATGTAAAAATTAATCCTAACCCTAGCCTAACCCTAACCCTCTTTCTAACCCTAACACTAACCCTTACTCTAACCATAACCATTAATCATAAGATGTCTTCCATGTTGTGTCATGACTACTACTAGCTTATATATACTTATATATATAATATGCCAAGAGTAATCCTTCTCGAGGCACATATTTTAATTAACCCTAATTCACACAAAAAATAGACGCACTTGAGACAGATTACTCTCGACGTATTATATATATAATGTTAATATATGTTAATGATTTAATAATGTATACAAATAATCAAAACATACTATATATACATATATACATGTATATATATGTATATATATGTGTATATATATATGTATGTATATATATATGTATATATATGTGTATATATATATATGTATGTATATATATATATGTATGTATATATATATATGTATATATATGTATCTATATATGTACGTACATATATATATATATATATGTACGTACATATATAGATACATATATATATACATATATATATATATATATGTACATATATGTAGATATATATATGTATATATATACATATGTATATATATAGATATGTATATATACATATATATGCATGTATATATATATACATATACATATGTATATGTATATATATATATGATGTAGATCCTAGGTCTAGTTGTTACCGAGAGTCAGCCTGACTCTGCTTCCAAGTCTCTAAATGGACCTTATAGGGTATTATCAAATCCTAACTTGAGGAAGTCACTAAGATCTTCACCTCGAGTGCTCTAGACCTGGTTCTCACCGTAAAGCTACTATCTCATGCTATTGAATCTATTAGGATAGATTCATTGTCCAAGATAAACCGACTAGTTCAACTTGAATAATGTAACAATACACATTGCACATGGAAATCATCATAAAAATGCTCAAGATAATTCTTTAAATGCTCTCTGTATTCACAAACTCTATTATATTACAAAATACAATATATATTCCTCTCTTCTTGGTACTACTCTTTTACAAAATATTTCAACTGTATATATCTATCTCTCGAAATATCTCCAAAATATCTCATTCTCTTTAACAACTTCAATCACCTTGTGCAGAAGGTATGGTAAAGCCATAAATGACCTTCCCATGACTGGAATAACTGTCCCTATTCATTCAAAGCAAAAATGACACATTGGGAGCCGTTGCAGTTGACCCAGCTGGTCACAAATGTCACATCTCGTGTTTCCTAGGTTGTTAACCGACATAACTGAGCAACAGACCATCATTACCGAGCACCAGTCTCGAGCATCAAAATAAACTTTTGCCTTCAATACGTGAGCGTGAGTTAACAACCTGAAATCTACAAGCACCCCCGAGAAACATCACCGAGCAACAACCCTGAGCACCAAGTGTAAACTGACCAAGATTCCTGAGTAGTATTATTAAGCAATAGAGTTGCCCGAGCACCAGTATAACTCAGTGCCAGTTTACCAAATCTCAGTAGCTAGAGCTTTATTTGGATTTCTAGAGGTTTATAAGCTACTTAGACACACAATTAAACTAGAAAACAACTATTTTGCAACTATGGTGTTTGTTCATCGATTGACCTCATTCATTACAAGAATGGTGGAACAAAACACATTACAAACCAAAAATGCTTTCTATCCTAGAATTGTTCTAAACCCTAGGCGCTACTACACCATACTCCCCAAACAAAAAGAAATCAACTTCTAGGTGATTGGAGTAATTCAAGATTGATGCCTAACTTCTTGAAATTGGATTCTTGCACCCATGTAGCCTCTGAATTAGCTTTTCCTTGCCATTTGATTAGATGTTCCATATAGGTCTTCCTTCTAGTCTACTTAGCAACTCTTGAATTTAAAATCTCTTTAGCCTGAAGTTTCGATGTTACAAGTAGTTTGAGTGCTCTAAGATCCTTGGTATCTCCTATGAGATCAGAATCTCCTTCTGGAATTGGTCCTATATTGGATACCAAATCTGCCACATTGAAAATAAGGGATAATCTGATGTCTATAGGAAGATCAACTTTATAATAATTAGACATATATCTTGCCAATATTGCACAAGGGCCTATCTTCCTCATTTGAATTTTACTTAGAACTCCTTTTTGCAAACTTGCTTTATTAAGGTGCACCATGACCAAATTCTGAACTGTAAAGTGAATATCTCTTTTCCTTGCATCGATTGTCTACTTGGTGTGAGTTGTACTCTCTGTCAATGCTTCTTTAACTGAGTAATGGACCTCCTTCATGGATTGAGAAAAATATTTAGCATACCCACTCCTATCTATATTGCTGCCAAGATCCCTTAATTTGCATATACCCCTGGGATGAATCCCATACACTATTTTGAAAGGGCTCTTTGCAGTGGATCTATTGACTGTATCATTGTATTCAAATTCTTCATGAGCAAGTAACTGATCCCATGATTTCCCATACTCCTTGGTGAGGCATCTCAAAATATTTCCTAAGCTTTGGTTCACAACTTTAGTCTGACCATCAGTCTATGGATGATATGTCAGCCTAAAAGAAATATTTGTACCAAGCTTCTGCCATACGGTTTTCCAAAAATGACGCATAAACTTAGAGTCTTTGTCTGATACAATACACAAAGGTAATCCATGTATCCTTAGTGCTTCTCTAAAGAATATTAAAGATTTTCTATGTAACATGTATCATGGGTGGTCTTGCATGGAAAAATGTGAGCCATCTTGCTAAACCTATCAACAACCTCAAAGATGTTGTCCATTCTTTGCTTGGTCTTTGGTAGTCCAACTACAAAACCCATACTAAGGCATTCCCATGGTCTATTTGGGATATGAAGGGGTTGATACAATCCTACATTGGATGAAGTCCCTTTTTCCTTCTAAAAAACCATACAAGTCTCTACATACTTTTGGATGTCCTGATTCATTCTTGGCAAATAGTAATACCTCTTGACCAATTCTAGAGTCTTATTCAACCCAAAATGTCCACTTAAGGAGCTAGTATGATTTTCGTGTACTAGGTTCTCCCTCATGGAACCTCTTGGTTCACAGAGTTGTCCTCCCTTAAATAGAATACCTTCTTGAAGAGTATACTCTGAATACTGACTATGAAAATGATTTTGATATTCTTGACATACCTTGTATGCTGTTGAAAAGTCTTCATCTGTTGGATACAAATCCTTGAGGCTTTCAATACCAATGCGCTGAACTTCTTGCACTATGAGAAACCTTATACTCAATGCATCAGCTACCTTATTCTATACTCCCTTCTTGTGGTTTATGGTGAAGGTGTAGTCTTGTATGTGCTCCACCCATTTCATATTCTTATAGCTTAGTTTATCCTATGAATTTAAAAAACTCAAATCCTGATTGTCAGTAAAGGCTACAAATTCTTTAGGAAGTAGATAATGTCTACATTTCCTTAGTGCTTTCACTAATGCATACAATCCCAAATAATATGAGGAATAATTCTTCTTTGCATCACTGAGATTCTCACTATGAAAGGCTACTAGCTTTCCTTCTTGACTCAATACTACACTGACAAAAATATTACTAGCATCACACTCCACAGTAAACAATTTGTCAAAACTAGGAAGTGTCAATATTGGTTGAGTCGCTATCCTTTTCTTTAGATGCTCAAATCATTCATCCTGCTCATTCTGTTGGAACTTGGCTTTCATACCTCCTTTGATGGTATCTAAAATAGGTGCACTGATTTCACTAAATTGTTTGATGAACTCTCAGTAAAATTGTGCTAAACCATGGAAGGTTCTTACTTCAGTAGCTGACTTTGGTGGAGGAAAATTCATAATTTCTTCCACCTCGCTGATGTCCATCTTCAAGTTACCCTCTGAGACCACAAAACCTAAATATACCAATTCTTGCTTCATGAACTCACTCTTTTCCAAGTTGATTGTCAACTTTTTTTCATGCAATCTTTGCATTACCATTTTCAGATGTCTAAGATGATCCTCTTTTGTTTTTCTGAACACTAGAATGTCATCTAAGTACACTACAACCCATTTTCCAATGAAGTCTTTTAAAACGTCATTCATCAATCTCATTAATGTTCTTGGGGCATTTGATAACCCAAAAGGCATAACAAGCCATTCATAAAGTCCTTCAGTAGTCTTAAAATCAGTCTTCCACTCATGTCCCCCTTTAATTCTTGTCTGATGATATCCACTCTTAAGATCTATCTTGGAGTAATACCTAGCTCCACTAGGACAATCCATTAAATCTTCTATCCTTGGTATTGGGAATCTATACCAGATAGTAATCCTATTTGTGGCCTTGGAATCAAAACACAACCTCCAAGTACCATCTTTCTTTGGGGCTAGTACTATGGGAACAACACAAGTACTTATACTCTCTCTAATCAACCCTTGGTAAATTAGCTCCTAGATTTGGTTAGAAATATTTGCATTTTGTTGTGGGTTCATCTTATAAGCATCTTTATTTGGAAGTGAGGCTCCTAGGATAAAGTCAATTTGATGACTAATAGACCTCTCAAGTGGTAGGGTAGCTTGTTGACCATCACTAACTATGGCCTAGTATTGAGTTAGAAACCTTTGGATTTCTAAATGCAACTCTTCCCTCTTATTTCCCTTTTCACCTTTTGGTTTTAAAACCAAAGCAAATCCTACTCCATCTTCTTCTTTTAATATCTTTAAGAATTCTTTCTCGCCGACCAACAGTAGGTTGGGACATCTTTTCTTCTTCTTTTTTTCTCTTCTTCCAAGGTTGATTGTTCCCTGAAAGTTATTACATCCTTCTTGAAGGAATAGGAGTTCTAAAATTCATCATGCATTGTAGCTCGGTCAAACTACCAAGGTCTACCCAATAGCAGGTGACATGCATCCATGGGTGGGATATCACACAAAACTCTATCCTTATACCTCCCTATGGAAAATTATATCCAAGCTTGTTCATTGAATATTACATGTTGATCTTTATTCAACCAAGTAACTCTAGAAGGATTAGTGTGAGGCATCGTTGTCAATTCTAACTTCTCAATAGCTTCTAAGGAAACTATATTATCAATAGAACCTGAATCTATGATAACTTTACAGACCTTACCAAGTACCTTGTAGTTGACTCAAAACAAAGATATCCTTTCACTTGGCTCTTATTTTATGGGTTCTTTGAGGAGTGCTCTCCGAACCATGAAATGCTCTCCCATCTCTGATCCTATGGGGACTTTTGCAGTCTTGCTACTAGAAGACTCTTCTTGCACATACTTAGCTTTTTTCTCTCCTCCTTGTGAAGTAGAGCTATTTACAAGACACTGATATGTAGGATGCCCAAACTAGAGAGAGTTGTAGCATTTCATCGAAGAGAAATAAGATCATCTTCCTTAGTTATCAATTCTTCCTCTTGAACTATTACTTGAACCTCTTCCTTGGTTGTAACCACCTCTAGTGTTATTGGATTCTCCTTGGTTCTCTATGAGTTTATTCTCACTCTGATTCTTAGCTTTAGGATTTATTCCTCTATATCCTCCTTTATGATCTCTATTGTCTCTTCCTCTGCCTCTATTATTTGAGTCTTGTTTCTTCTTGAACTTCTCTTCTACCCTGAGAGCTAGTTTATAGCATTGATGTATAGTATTGGGGCTTAAGAGACTGATTTATTCTTGAATACTCCATTTGAGGGCATTCTGATATCTTTCCACCTTTAGTCTTTCTTCTTCCATCATATGGGACCTTAAGGATATCTTATGAAACTCTTTTGTATAGGCACTGACTTTTAAGTCTTTATGCCTGAGATTCTGCCTTATCTTATGTAGTTGTACTTCATAATCATCAAGAAGGTAAGTGTACTTCATAGTTTCCACCATACATTTCCAACTTGTTATGGGGTTCTTTCCTCCTTTTTCTCTTTCATCTTGGAAAAATTTTGACCAAGTGAGAGAAGCTTCTCTCAATCTTGTCTTTGCTATTATGACTTTCTAAGCTTCAGTCACACTATCACAATCAAAATAATTTTCAAGACCTTCTATCCATTCCATGATTAATTGTGGATCCATTTTTCCACTAAATAGAGGCACACCTTCTAAGGAATTACCAATCATTTCCTTTGATGCTTTCAATAATGGCTATTCTTTATGAATAGGGTCTAGCTCTTGGATCATGTCCTCCTCGGCCACTAATTTACCCTTCTCATCATCTTCTCTCATCAGTTCAGTGAGTGTTGTAGTTCAAAGCTACACTTCTTCTAACTTGTATGCCATTTAGGCTAACTGCTCCTTCAGGAATCTTTTCTCTTCTCTCTCTTCATCCAAATTATTTTCTAGCTCTATATTGGTCACCATCTTGGATGAATCTACAGACTCTTTTGAAAATCACACCCAACCAACACAAGCCCAATTCTGTAACTTGCTCTGATACTAATTTGATGTAGATCCTAGGTCTAGTTGTTACCAAGAGTTAGCCTGACTTTGCTTGTAGGTCTCTGAATGGACCTTATAGGGTATTATCAAACCCTAAGTTGAGGAAGTCACTAAGATCTTCAGCTCAAGTGCTCTAGACCAATTTCTCACTGTAAAACTACTATCTCATGCTATTGAATATATTAGGATAGATTCATTCTCCAAGCTAAACTGACTGGTTCAACCTAAATAACGTAACAATACACATTGCACATGGAAATAATAATAAAAATGCTCAAGATAATTCTCCAAATGCTCTCTATATTCACAAACTCTATTCTATTACAAAATACAATATATATTCCTCTCTTCTTGCTACTACTCTTTTACAAAAGCTTTCAACTATATATATCTATCTCTCAAAATATCTCCAAAGTATCTCGTGCTCTTTACCAAATTCAACCACCTTGCATAGAAGGCATGGTTGAGCCATAAGTGACCTTCCCATGACTGGAACAAGTGTTCCTATTTATTCCAAGTGAAAAGGACATGTTGGGAGCCATTGCAATTGACCCTGCTGGTCACAAACATCACATCCCACATTTCTTATGTCGTTAACTGACATAACTGAGCAACAAACCGCCATTACCAAACACTAGTCCCAAGTGTCAAAATAAAATTTTTCCTTCAATACCCGAGCGCCAATTAACAACCTAAAATCTACAAGCAACTCCGAGAAAAATAACCGAGTAACAACCCCGAGCACCAAGTGTAAGCCGAGCAAGATTCCTAAGTAGTATTACCGAGCAATAGAGTTGCCCAAGAACCAGTATAACTCAGTACCACTTTACCAAATCTTGGTAGCTAGAGATTTATTTGGATTTCCAGAGGTTTATAAGCTACCTCATCACACACTTAAACTAGAAAACAACTATTTAGCAACGATGATGTTTGTTCACCAA
>MU225218.1:548818-565720 GCA_018584345.1 Thuja plicata | reverse complement strand
AAATATTTAGTTTAAAAACAACTATTCAACTATTTAGCATGCATATTACTCTAAAATGGACATTATAAACATATGAGAAAGTGACTAATGGAGTGTGTATGAAGCTAGGAAGGAATGGGTAGCATAAAAATGGTTTGATATCCCTTCAAAATTTTGGCATAACAATAGTACAATTTAAAAAAATTTAGGCTTTTTATGAGCTCTAAATCCCTTCAATTTATAGAGGAATGGGAGAGAGAGAGAGAGAGAGGGGAGACAAGGTTCATTAATGGAGCCCCTATGGTCATTAATGAGATATAAGAGCCATCAATGCATTGGGAATTAATGAGGGAGGGGCAAGAGGGAATATCCATTAGTGGATCATTAATGAACTTCATTAAATAGGCATGGGAGGGTGTAAGACTCAACTTGGCAAGTTGGTCCTTAGAGAAGTCATGTTTGAGAAAGTTGGCATTCTCAAGTGGGTTGAGTTGTTAATCATTCCTTAATTGAATGTGACAACATTAGGAGGTGGGTTAGGATAGGATTTACAATTAGGATTAGATTAGCAAGGGTGGAATAGGTTGAGATGGGTTAGAACCCAGGGTAGAAGTGGTTGAGATAGGTTAGGTTAGGTTTTAAGAGAATATAAATGAAATGAATTAAACTTATTTAATTCATTCAAAAATAGGAATTAATTATTTAAGAATTTTATTGCTTTTTAATAATTAAGGAGACTATAGCCTTTTTAATTAAATTAAATAGGCTAGGGGAATCGGTTATTTGCAAGTGGATAATTGATTTAAGGGGTTTATTTAATTCCTGTATAATTAAATATTATAGCCATGTTTGCATTTGATTTGATTTAATTGGTTTGAATTTATTTGAATTGTATGGCTATAATAATTAATATAATTTAGTGATAAAAATCAACCAGGACATTAAATTTGATTTTAAAAAATGAATTATGCCAAAGTAACATTGTCATGACATAATTGGGGGTATGATCACACTTAGGGAAAATAGGGTCCATAGTTGGAACAAACAAAATTTAGGTGGTTACATTTGCCCCTCTTTGAATTGATGTGCGAGTAGCGCATTGATTCAAGGAAATTTTTTTATTTTGACTTCAGAAAGATTGAGAATTATGTTCTTGGTTGTCAAATGAAATGTTGATGAGATTAGTCTTGCACTTGATCGTACTAAAATGATAGAATTGATTTTGAACTTGGTTGTCATCCAAAAATCAATAAAAAATCTTAAAGATACCAATTCTTAACCTGGTTGTCATCCAAAGATTGATAATACTAATTCTGAACTTGATTGTTGTCCAAAAGTCAGTAATAAGCTGCCATGAGCTTAATAAGAATCTTTTTTTAAATGAGGAAACACGAGATATCTAGCTCATGAGAACCAAAGCTTTATATCCAACAGTTCTGACTTTAGTCAAGGAAACTGTTATGCCCCTGGTTTGTTTGATAACAAAGTCATTTTTAATGTTGTTTCAAGAAAAAATTTAATTAATGATAGTGTGATCATGCCCCCTTGGGAACAAAATCAAAGGAAAGAAAATGAAATCCCTTTGTTTAAATGATGTATCGCTTGCAGGAAGTGGTTAGGGAAAGAAAGAATTGAGTAGAAGAAGTGGAAAAAGAAGGTGTATTTAAAAATAAACACACTAGTACCAAATTAATTATGTAAAAAAGTGAGTGATGAGACAGATAAAATGATGTTAGACCAAGATTTATGATAAAATGTGCAGTATTGATAGATTTTTGAGACAAATGAAGCAAATCTAGAGTATTTAGAACTATCACAAAAATGGCACTACGTAGCTGAAAACATCCTATGCACCTTCGATTTGGTTCCCGATTGATTTAAAAGAGAATAGAATTATTGTTGTAATTGTCTGGGAGGAGTTTTGAAACTCCTTAATGGCTCAAAAGAACAGTATAACCTCAAAAATTACCATTTCACTTTCATCCATAGTAATTATGAGAGCTCTATAGAGAAGATGGTAGTCCCTATGAGGAAACATTATTTTGAGATGAGCCATCGACATCAGTGCCCGACCGACTACCCAGCGCCGGTAAATGCTCATAAAACTACCTCATGAATTTTGCAAATTTCAATTTCATGCATTTTTGTAGCTTTTACAGCTCCTTCAATTTTGAATCGTATCTGGGATTCTGGATCATAACCTATAAAACCCGTGTTGCATCTGGGATATCCCAGATCGCATCTAGTTTCTCTAGATTTTTGCGTCGCATCCAGGGTACTCTGGATCACATCTTGTTTTCTTGTTTTGTATACTATTTTGACTTTGTTTTGTACCCAGTCATTTTAGGCTCGTACCCTATTTTTAGGGTCGTATCTCATATATCAGGGATCACACCCAATATTCTCCATCACATCTGGTATACCCCAGATTGCATCCTATAAAAAAGATCACACCCTGTTGGTTTAGGATTGTATCTGGTTTATAGTTAGGATTTTTATCCTTTTGATCTATTTGCATGTTGCGGACTTTGAATCACTTAGTTGATCAGGATACTGCATCTCCTTGGTAGATAGAAAATTGATTTCACCTTTGTATGTGTTAAAAATAGGTAGATTTTGAGGTAGTCACCTTTAGAGGCACATATCTAGGTCATGTGCTTGCATTATCTGGATTGCTTTTTGATGTTGAGTAGTCCATAGTGATCCGATGTGGATTATGTTCATTGATAGGTTTACCCAAGATAAGGGTAAACTGAGGGTTGTTGACTACTCTGGTCGAGAGATGGCACTCAGAGAACAACACCTTCCATCTTCTGACCGAAGAGATCATAGTAACTCCAGCAAACGTATGGCAGATACTACGTGTGTCGATGATGGCCCAGGAGGTATACTTTGATTTGAGAGGTGTCATGGCCATTGGTGTTGCACGTAGATATTTCCAGGATGACAGCATCGATCAGAGATATCTGTCATGGGACTATATGGTCATGTACTTAGCAGGTCTGATAGGTGGCATCCTGATGCAAGACAAAGGTCAGCATGGATTCATGGTCGACTGGGTAGGTATGTTAGAGCAGATGGTTACCCAGAGATGGATATTTACATAGAGTAGTTGTATTTTAGCCCATATGTATAGAGAGTTGCATGAGATAGTATACCATTACACTCAGAGCATGACCATTGGGATTTTTATTCTTCAGATCTAGGCCTAGGAGCACATCTCTATTACATGGCCGATTGTAGATAGATAGAGGGTACCAGAGAAACCCTATGTATACATGTATGTCAGCCTTATTCAACAGCCCCGTCTAGGCAAGGTTGAGTACTCGCGCTATCTCTTTGATGATATGACTTAGGTCATTTGGAAACCATACTTAGACTACGAGGAGTGGACCTTAGATGCACAGCAGGTACCCTATTTATTTTAGAGCTAGTATCTTATTGGGAGGACCAGATACATTATAGAGTAGTTCATCCATACCCAAGTGCTAAGATAGTATGGTCATCATTAGGGTAGGATACAAGATATCACTCTATATGCACAGATCCATGATCAGGCAGCATTGTGGGGTGCTCAATTACAATACGAGACAACCCACCAAGAGATTTGTGAAATGGTCAGAGTAGACTGGGATCTCTGTCTTGATGTGGCTAAGGCAGGTGTCTCTGATGGATATGTCGTGAAGATGCTTCAGTACCCATTTCCTTGTTTTATAGTACCAGAGGAGATCATTCCTCACATAGAGGAGCCATTAGACTATGATCCTGAGGATCATCCAGCTAGGGGGAGAGGAGGAGCATAGAGAGACAGGGCCCTAGGTAGACATGGAGGTTGGGATGGTGGTAGAGATGGTAGGGATGGTAGGTGAACTCCTCCTGATGATGATGATGATGGAGATGATAGGGGTGGTGGTGGTATAGTTGTCGATATAGGTGGTTCCTACAGTAGTGGACAAAGGAGGTGCCAAAGGTTCAAATTTATAGCTCCTCAGAGTGATCCTAGTCCGCTCCTTACTAGGGATCAATAGAGACAGAGGCAGTAGAGGTCACAAGATAGACCACAGGACAAGGGATAGGATAGGTCTCAGGATCAGGATATAGGTAGATACAAAGATCCTCTTTCTAGATTTGAGCAAGAAAGAGAGTAGCTGAGGGCTCAGATTATAGCTTTAGAGGGTAGAGTGACAGTAGCAGAGGCCAAGGCTACTACAGTAGATTCAAGATTGCCTATATCAGATGCTTTACTTACAGAAAGAGATAGGCAGATGGAGAGGCTCTGCATAGAGTGAGACCTACAGGCCTAGACAGCTACGCATCAGGGATAGAGGGCTATGTATTATTATGCTCTTTACCATGTAGTAGTGCCAGAGGGGCAGAGGGCAGTATCTTTTTCATGGTTAGCCCAATAGTCTGAGGGGGCGATGGCTCCTCCTCCTCCACCAAATTAGGGAGAGGGCGGAGCCAGAGCTGATTATTTTGTCATATTTTGTATATCTGAGTTCATATTGTATATCTGGATCCTGCTGAGATCCACTTTTGTATATGACATTCATACACGTATATCTGATTCATTCTATCTCACTGATATTGTTATAGTCTGTATGCATTTTTTTTCCATATTTTGATCTGTATCATGTGGTGATATATATATATATATATATATATATATGATGCAGCTTCTTGATTCTGATATGTTTCATGAGTTCTTTTTGCTTTGATATATTTTATTTGCACATGTGAAGATATCTTGATCTCTTGATGAGTTAGATTTAGATGACATCATTTTATGACTGGATGTGATTACTAATATAAATATGTTTTAAATGATAGTTATGTGAAGATGCAAATGTATGTTTCTTTTGATTTTCCCTTTATGCAAAATAGATGTATAGATGCACTTTATGATGTAAAAGTAAAAATGCAATACATGGATGCATTGTTTTGGGATTTTCCTATTGCTCCTTTTCATGAATGCAAAATCTATGCTATGGATGTGCAATGATAGATATATCAGTAATATGGATGATGTAATTAACTTGATTTAGAAGAAATAAAAATTGAATTAATTTAGAGCTCAAAATGACTTTAATGCTTCTCCTTTTCTTGTTTATATTCCATGAAATTTTGTTAAAAATGTAATGATATCCAGACTTTTAGGACTTTGTCACTGGTATGCAAATGTATAGATTTTCATCATCATTGAGTACTCTTCGGAATGAATACCTCCAAATAGTACAAAAATCCCTAATACCCACTGATATTATGAAAGTATGAATACTATGTTTTATTGAAATGTTAGAAATAAACTTAGGCATCAAGGCATAGAAGCCAAGACAAAAAAAATAGTCACCTTCCTTTTAATTTACTAGATCCGAAGTAAGGCAAGATATTGGACCCGCAATGACCTTGAAAATTCATATCCTTGGGTACATTATGATTCATATACCTTAGTGAGAATCTAGATTAGAAAATACAGAAGGAAAATGTTTCAACCCCACCATAGTTTACACATAACAAAGATCGAGATATATGCGGCTATCCACCCATAGTGGCAGCTCTTACCATAAACACCCAAGTTAGGTGAAATTCATAGGATCATTTGGAACAATCACCATACACAAAAAATCAAGAAAAAATTATGCCCCCAATCCTTGTGACTCTTTGTCTTTGCATAGACATCATTAAGTAACTAAGAAGACATAATAAATCATCAATTGTGAATCAATCAAATAAAATTTATAATTACTTAGATGCCCCTAGTTGAAAACATCATCAGGACATAAAAGAATCATAATCAAACCAATAGTAAACTGTGTGTTTAAATGGTACTTGTTCATTCATATGTCAAACATAGTAGAGATTCCTTAATCAGAAAATAGGAATATAAGCAATATGGTGTTTCCATGCCTATACATTGATAGGATAACTCATTCATGCTTGTGATCCAATATAGCCTTGTAGGAACTCCATTAATGCGAATTCCATGTCTAGATACATGATGTTTGAAAAGACACCCTTGTTTTGGAAAGTGACATTTGTTTTGCATGTATCAAGAAACATTGTGTTCGTGAGGCAAACCATCCTAGAGAAACCTATCAACCATAACCTACCATACTAGCAAAGATGCCCCTAGTGTAGATTGACTTATTCCTAAGATGTAAATGCAGACAAATCCCAAGCGAGGATAAGATAGCCATTTATAAAAATGAAGTCATTGTTTAAGCATGGGTATAATTATGAAGGCTTAGTATCAATAATGCAATGATAGATGGAGCATAGAACATAAGTGATGCCTAATTGCTAGGTTTTCACCACTTGGCAAGATCTTTTCTTTTCTTTTTGCTACCAAGATGCTTGTTTTACCAGGTGCTCATCAAGGCACTTTTCTCTTTTTCTATTTTTTTTTCTATTTTTTCTTTTTTGAATGTTTTTGTAGTATCAAGGCACCTATTTTCCAGGTTTTCACCAAGGATACCCTTTCTGTAGGACCTTTTCCACTATTTTTAGGTTTCTTTAGGATCAATTTTCTCAATGTTTTTGGTATTTTATAAGACCTTTTTACTATACAATCTCTTCTAGCTGAACATTAAGCATAGAACCTCTTCAAATGTAGAGTGTTGATAGGATCTGGAAGAACGTCTCCCTTAGGTGTAGCTAGTTAATAAGCTCCAGTCCCAAAAGTAGAAGTGATAACATAAGGTCCCAGCCAGTTAGGTTCAAATTTTTCTTTCTTCTCTTTGTTAGGCTGGTCCTTAGGATTATCCTTTAGGACGAGATCTCCTACTTTAAATTTGTGTGGTTTGACATTCTTATTGTAACCTTTGGGCATATGTGCTTGATACACTTTGAGGTGGTCGAACGCTTGTTGTCTGCACTCATCTAGTAGGTCTAAAGAATTTACCTAATCAATGTGGTATTTCTCATTGGTAACAAGACCTTGTAAAGATATCCACAAAAATGGGATTTCAACCTGAATAGGTAATACTACCTCAACGCAATAGACTAAAGAAAATGGTGTGGCTCCATTTGGTGTTCTTATGATTGTTATGTAGGCCCACAGTGTTGTATTCAGTTGTAGATGGTAGTCTCTGCTAGACTTACTCAGAGTTCTACATAGGATCTTGAGAATTTTTTTTTTTGAGGCCTCAGCCTATCCATTACCTTGAGGGTAAAATATTAAGGAGCAATGTTGAGTTATATGGAACTGTTCACAAAGGTCATCAATGTCTTGATTTTTAAATTATCCCCCATTGTCTGTTACAATTGAAGAGGGTATCCCATATCTAAAAGTAATGTAGTTCAAAATGAACATAGCCACATGTTTTCCCATGGCTTTGATTAGCAGCACAGCTTCGACCCACTTTGTGAAATACTTAGTGGCTGTAATGATGAACTTGTGTCCATTTTAAGAGTTGGGATATATTTGTCCAACCAAGTCAAAGGCCCATTGCTGAAATGGCTAATGTGTTATGAAAGGTATAATTTCTCTGGCAGGAGCATGGATAAGATTTCCATGTGTCTGGCATTTATGACATGCCTTAGAAAACTTAATAGCATCTCTCTCCATGGTAGGCCAATAATAGCCTACTCTGCGTAGTTTCTTTGCTAATGAAAAGTCGTTTGAGTGTGATCCACATACACCTTCATGGACTTCTTTTAATGCTAGATCAGACTCTTTGAGTTATAAAAACCTATTTAGTGTACCATCGAGACCGCGTCGATATAGGTTTTTAGTTATGAGGACGTAACGTGACGTTGCCCTAATCAGGGATCTTTTCTCATTTTTAGATAGATTGTTAGGGATGGTTTGGTCAGAAAGGTAAGAATTGATATTGGTATGCTGAGATTGGTTTGGGGTATTCAAAGCACATATTACCTAGTATCCAGGGGTATCAAATGCAGGATAGGATAGTTTTTCCACCAAGAAGTCATAGCGGAATTGATGTTCTTCCAGTTGTAACATGGATGCCAAGGTAGCCATAGCATCTATAGCTTTGTTCTCTGATCTTGGTATCTGCTGGAAGGTGATGAAGACAAAGTACTTCTTTAGGTCATCAACTAGTTGCTTGTAGGGCATCAACTTCTCATCCTTCATTTGATACTCTCCATTGACCCAATTGATAATTAGTTGGGAGTCACCATACATGTGTAACTCTACAAATTTCCATTATATAGCTAGCTTAAGGCCATTTACCAATGCTTCATATTTTGAGATATTGTTGGTGCATGGAAACATCAATTTGTAAGATTTGGGAAACTTGTAGCCTTGAGGAGTTATGAATAGAACTCCTACTACAGAGCCTTTTTGAGTGAATGAAGCGTCAAAGTACATCTTCCTTAGATATTCAGTTAGATACATGATTGTTTCATCAGGGAATTCAATTAGTAAAGGGTCATCATCCTGGAGCGGTGAATCACCCAATTGATCTGCAAGGACCTATCCTTTGCTATCTCTCCATTCTACATATTCAATGTCAAACTCACTTAGAATCAGGACCCATTTTGCCAAATGTCCTGTTAATGCTGTTCTGCTCAAAAGATACTTTAGAGGATCAATCTTAGCAATGAGCTTCACTATATGAGAGAGCATGTAGTGCCTCAATTTTTGTGATGCGAAGATGACTACTAAGCATGATTTTTCAATAACGCTATAATTGAGTCCATAGGCAACCAGTGTTCTACTAATGTAATAGATAGCTCTTTCTTTCTTGGTTGCATCCTCTTGTACCAATAATACTCCTAGGAATGTAGTTGTAGCTGAAATGTATAGGAGTAGGGTATTTCCATGAATAGGTGCAATAAGAATATGAGGAGTAGCCAGGTATCCTTTCAATTATCTAAAGTTGGCTTCACAGTGTTCATCCCATTTGAAGGTAACCCCTTTATGTAGTAAGTTAGTAAAGGGTTTTACCCTATCTGCAAGTTGGGACATGAATCTCCTGATGGACTAAAGTCTCCCTTGTAGCATCCTCATTTGACTAATGTTTCATGGAGGATTCATCTCTATTATAGCCTTAACTTTAGCGCGGTCTACCTCAATTCCCTTCATTAAAACAATGAATCCTAGGAGCTTCCCTGATATGACCCCAAAGGCACATTTCTTTGGGTTGAGCCTGAGTTGGAATTGTTCCATTCAGTCCAATATTTTTCTTAGGTCAACAATGTGAGTAACTCTTTCTTTGGATTTAGCCAATGTGTCATCCATGTATTCCTCCATGTTTTTGTGCATCATGTCATGGAATATAGTTGTCATGGCTCTTTGATATATTGCATCAGCATTCTTTAACCCAAATGGCATGATGTTCCAGCAAAAGGTGCCCCATGTGCATGTGAATACAATTTTCTCTTGATCCTCATGGGTGATCTTGATTTGATTATAGCCTAAGAATCCATCTATTAATGAGTACATCAAGAAGCCTGCTATAAGGTCTATGATCATGTCAATGTTAGGTAGAGGGAATTCATCTTTCAGACATGCTTTGTTTAGTTCTTTGAAATCTGTATAGATCTTGATTGATTTATCCATTTTAGATATGGGGACCACATTGGAGATCCATCCTGCATATGCAATGACTCTGATAAATCTAGCTTTTAATAACTTCTCTAGCTCTGCTTTTACTAATAATGCAACATGAGGATGCATTTTTCTAAGTTTTTGTTTCACAGGCTTGATCCCATGAGCTATAGATAAGTGGTGCATGATTAGATTAGGATTTATCCCTGGCATATCAGTATAGGACCATGCAAAGTTAATCTTCTTCTCTTTCAGGAACTCTGTGATCTGTGCCTTCTCCTCTTTTGACAAGGTTTGTGCAAGGTGGACTATTTGAGGATTCTCAATAGTGCCCAAATTTATTGACTATGTTGGTTCAATTAGTACTGAAGATCTTTCCTGAAAGTGTTCAAGGAGGATATCAAGAGTCTCACCCTTTGGAACCTTTCTGATATTTTCACTATTAGATACGTCTTTTTTCTTTACTATTTTAGGATCTGACACTGCCACAGAGTGGTTTTCACCATCAGTACACTTTTTTTTTTCTAGTATTTGACTAAGAAACCTTATATCCTCCTATGACATGTTCTCGCTCCTTGCATTGGTGGAAGAAGGGTAAGGTTCACAAGCATTGAGATAACAAGCTAGGGTGTGGTCATTGGGAAAGTCAAGTATAGGAGTTGGATCTATTTTAGTCTAATCAATTAGGTTTGGAAGTACCAATGTTAGGGAGTCAAACTCTAGGAAGGACAACATTGTGCTAGTATCAAGACCATTAACTGACATGATGTGATCTATTAAGTTAATTTCTTCAATATTTAGATCAATAAGAATGAGATTGTTGTTAAAAGGATTGTTGTTAGTCACATGCAAACCAAACTCTAGTGACTCATCAGTAGAAATCTCATCATCATCTCTCTGTAAAAGGAGGCTTCTTTCTTGTAGCCTATGAAATTCTTCTAGACTTATGTATTCACTAGTTTCTTCATCAATGATCACAAGAAGGAACTCTTCTTCTGCTTTAGGATTATCAGTGTCATTGGGAGGAGTGTTAGATTGTTTACGAGGAGCTAAGGGAGCAGAAAACATGTGAATTGTATCTATTCCAATATCTTTAGTGGCGACAGATAGCTCTTCCCATTCATAGTCATGAGAATCAGTAACCTCATCATTAGATCTTTTTAAGTATTCAGCAATTGTTATCTAATGTACCCAGTTTTCTACCTATGAATAAAAGTGTGGTAGATCAAGGATATGTGAAACTATGACCAATTTCTATAGTGTCTCCTACCTCTTGAATGGGAGGTTGTGTTAGTAAAGGGGTGTGAAGATCTTGTGGTACCTCAAAGTTGGGTACATAGCATTCTCCTTGGTAGTTGGGGTCCTATGTGCCAACATGTAACAATATTTCATAGGACCATTGCTCTATTTTGTCTATTTCATCACTTCCTTTATCTGAGTGTGGACTCTCTTTTGAAGCAGGTTTATCAGTTTTAGTATTAAAACCTAGTCCTATTTTATCTCTGGTATTGCCGAACTCCATGGGTATAGGTTCAATAAGCCCTCATCCTGTGTCATTTAGAGGTCCTTTTCCTTTGTATTCCATCTATTTGAGGAAATCATATCCCTTTCAATACTATTCTGGGGATATCTTTACATGTTTGACCTCAGTTTCTACTGGTTCTCCTTTGTAAAGCCAGTCCAAGACTGCATGTTCTTTTGTGTTATCTAAAGAAGATGCGGATGCCTTCACCATGCCAGTTGCTTTGTGTATTTTTGGCTCCTTGGATGCTGTAGGTGTGACTTTCAAGGAAGGTTTCCCATAGGATCTTGGTGAAACTAGAAGTTCTCTCAATGAGGGAGTTACGTCCAGTTTGTACTCTCCCATACCTATTTCTTTAAGTTTTAAGGTTTTGCTAAAACCCTTCATAACCATGTCTTTAGTAGTTTCAGGAGCCACAACATCCATAGCCTCTTTGTTGTGCCAGATCATGCTACCTGCTTTGATATTATTACAAGTGTAGTTAGCATCTACAGGAATTGTCACTTCCACCCCATTATGTGGGAATTTTATGCATTGGTGGTAAATAGATGGTACAATTTGCATTTTGTGAATCCATGGTATCCCTAATAGGATATTGTAGGCCAATGGTAGATCTAGAACTTGACATGTGACATTCCTCTTAATCGGCCCAACTCTGATAGGTAGAACAATAAGACCTCTGGAGGATCTTTCTTCCTCATCATAAACTTTGATGGTGATCTTTCTTCTAGAGTCGATTGTTTGTTCTATGAGACCCAGTCTCTTGATTAGATCAAGTGTGCAGATATTCAATCCTGCACCTCCATCTATCAACACACATATAACATGGGATTTATGAATAAGGACTTCAATATGGAGGGGTTGATTATGTGGATGTGTTAATGAATAATTATCCTCTTTAGAAAAGGAGAGGTACTATGGCACTGAGATGTGATTGACCATCACTTGGAATTTGTCTATATCGATATCTTTTGGGACATTAGCAGCATGTAGAGCTTGTTCTAGGATTTCCCTATGTACTGTGGATATTTTGAGCAACTCAAAAATAGAAATTTTGGTAGAGGTTCATTGCAATTGGTCTACCAAGTCATATTTTTCTCCAGGAATACTAACCACATTTTTTTCTGCTAGTTTAGGAATAGTTATAATAGGAAACTTGGACGTCGATGTAAGTTTTGGAGGTCCTTTGATCGTGACCTGTGCTTGGCTCCATGTTACAATATTCGAGTGGAATGAGACACCTTTGATTGTGACCACATCGATGGATTTGGTTTTAATGTCAAGCATATTGATCACATTGTAATTTTTGGAATAGGTGTAGTTTACCTCATTACTCTTCCCTTTAGATGTTTCTCCTTGATTGTATTTAGGAAAGGGTTTGTTGAATGTTGTATGATCCTCATTGGTAGTGTGTTCATCTACTTGGATTTTACCTCCTTCAATGAGGTCTTGGATGACATGTTTAAGCTTCAGGCAATTATTACTCTTGTGTCCCTTGTTTTTGTGGAAGACACAGTAGGAATTATCATCCCACCACCTAGGTTTGACCATTGGTTCCCATGGTTTGGAATCTAGGATTGTTAGGACTTTGTTATCCAATAGTGTTTTAAGAATAGTCTCAAGAGGCTCTCCCAAAGGAATGAAAGTTCTTTTGGGTTTTGAATTCCATGTTTGACCCTTTCTATAATCAATATTTTCTTTGGGTACGGGATTTGTTACCTTAGCATCCTTGCTTGCTTGCATGCTATTGGTTAGATTGAACACCTTAGGTTTAGGATTAATGTTAGAGGCGTCAACCACTTCATCATTAACAACATTCTTGTTTTGCTTCCACTATTTAGGCTTGGAGTTGGAGCTGTTGGTCTTGTTTTCATTTTGAAGGGTGATCTCTCCCCTTTTGACCATGACTTCCTCCTAGGGCATTTTTAATCATTCTGTCAAATCTTGGAGAGTCTTGCATTTGTAAAGCGTAGTTTAATTCAGGCAACATATTATTAAAAAATATATCCATCTTCTCTGTTTCGGGAATGA
Organism: Thuja plicata; assembly: GCA_018584345.1. Taxonomy (NCBI): domain Eukaryota; kingdom Viridiplantae; phylum Streptophyta; class Pinopsida; order Cupressales; family Cupressaceae; genus Thuja; species Thuja plicata. Next base: position 552,674 of record MU225218.1, on the reverse strand, counting down.
CCCTTGAATATCATGCAAAAATCTTCATCATGCAAAGAATTATATGATTTGATTGCTTGTCTGATTAACTCCAAATTCCATTCAACCCATAAACTAATGTGTGAGTTTTTGATTTTCCTTAAAAAGGAAAAGAGCATAGTCCTCTAGTCAGTTTAGTGATAGATTGGAAAATGTATCTTAGTTTTTAAAGAAAGTAAATAGAGGTCAAGATGGGGGTTGGCAACCTGAAAAACTGAGTTAGTATCTTTTATGTAGCAAATCCCATGAAATACCGCCAATGTCAACCTGCAAACAATCGTTAAGCTAATCAAAGAAGTTGAACACACAAACATTAGTGGTTAGGCAAAGTAGTTCACTAAATTTTTTACCAGATGTGATCCAGAAAGATATAAAATGACACAAAACCATATGCAACCTTTCTTACCAGATATGATTTAATGTTTACTAGATGCGAGCTTAAACCAGAAATGATATGAGAAATCCCAGATGCGAGCCTCATTTTTTGTGGTGCGAGGGTGTATCTCGGATGCGATCCTGAATGGCCAAAAATGATTCTATAACAGAATTTTGGGCTTGCAAATTAGTGAAAAAGTTATATAAAATGAGGCCAAGTTGGGAATATTGCCCCACGATGGATGCCATAAATGTGTGTGTATATTTGTGCACCTATTGCCTGTGACACAATACTTCAATAAGTCATTTTGTTAGTGAGAAACAAGGGTTAATGAGCATATAAAAACCTAACATAGACCTATTTCTTTCTAACTAGGATGAGTGTAGAAAATAACATAAAAGCCTTCAGATTATGCTAAATACTAGTGACATAAACAACCTAGCATGAAAGGTTTAGTTTAAAAACAACTATTCAACTATTTAACATGCATATTACTCTAAAATGGACATTATAAACATATGAGAAAGTGACTAATGGAGTGTGTATGAAGCTAGGAAGGAATGGGTAGCATAACAATGCTTTGATATCCCTTCAAAATGTTGGCATAACATCACTACAATTCAAAAAAATTTAGGCTTTTTATGAGCTCTAAATCCCTTTAATTTATAGAGGAATGGGAGAGAGAGAGGGGAAACAAGGTTCATTAATGGATCCCCTAAGGTCATTAATAAGATGTAAGAGCCATTAATGCCTTGGGAATTAATGAATGATGGGAAAGAGGGAATATCCATTAATGGGTCATTAATGAACTTCATTAAAGAGGCATGGGAGGGTGTAAGACTCAACTTGGCAAGTTGCTCCTTAGAGAAGTCATGCTTGAGAAAGTTGACTTTCTCAAGTGGGTTGAGTTGTTAATCACTTCTTAATGAAATGTGACAACATTAGGAGGTGGGTTAGGATGGGATTTAAAATTAGGATTAGATTAGCAAGGGTGGAATAGGTTGAGATGGGTTAGAACCCATGGTAGAAGTGGTTGAGCGGTGCAGAGCACCCTTTTTAGCTCCGAAGCCCTAGCTATTTAGAAATGGTGGTCTGGGAGCAGATCACAGTTCGCAGTCAGCCCTCTTTCTAAACTTTAACAGTTCTTAACCCTTGTCACAAAGTCATAGATGCTCATCAGTCAGCATAAAATAGTGTATCGCGTAGTCAGAAGGAGACCAGCAGTCAAGCGGAAACAGCTTGCGATTACGCGACAAAGACAGTCGCATCGTCGGCAGATGATTAACAGTTAACGTGAAACAGGCTGTGATGACATGACAAAAGGCTTGTCTCCAAGTCAAGAGATGATCAACGGTTAGCATCACATAGTCTGCGATTACACAACAAAGGCTGGTCACCAAGTCGGGAGATGATCGACGGTTAGCATCACACAGTCTGCGATTACACGATAAAGGTTGGTCGCCAAGTCGGGAGATGTTCAGTGGTTAAGTGGAAATAGCCTACGATAACATGACATAGCTAGTTGCACAGTTGGTAGATGCTCAGCGGTTAGTACAAAATAGTCAGCAATAACCCGACAATAGCTAGGCGCAAAGTCGGAAGATGCACAGCGGTCGGCAGGAAGCAGTCATGACAACTCGACCATAGTTATCGCCAAGTCGCAGGATCGAAGATGGTTAAGTCATTTAGTCTGGCGATGATGTGACAATAGTGTAGCAAGGTTGTTGGATCACAGGAGGTTAAGTGGATAGTTTTCACGACAACGAGATAACCATGGGTCGCAAGGTCGCTGGATCAAAAACGGTTAAGTTACAAAGTGCTACGATAACGTGGCAACAGTGGGTCGCAAGGTCACTGGATCATAGGTCGTTAAGTTGCTCAGTCTTGCGATGATGCGACAACAGAGTAGCAAGGTTGCAAGATCACAGGCGGTCAAGTCATTCAGTCTGGCGATGACGTGACAACAGTGTAGCAAGGTCGCTAGATCACAGGCGGTTAAGTGGATAAGCGTCACGACAATGAGATAACCGTGGGTCACATGATCACAGGATAACAAGCAGTTAAGTTTAAAGGTCTTACAATAACGCGACATAGGCAGGATTGGCATGAAGGACTAATAAGTCTCGCGACATGGCGACTAACAGACAGAGGAAGAGAATATGTTGACTTGTCAACATTGCAGAGGGAATTTGAAAAGTCAGTGACATGGAGGAAAGCATTGTCCATGTAGATGGCCATGCAGAGGAAGTTCTTGATGATAGTTACAGAGGAAGATGAAGAGTCGGGGCAGTTAGAAATCTCCAGACGGCAGGTAACCTAGAAACGGTTACAATCAAGAATAGGCTGAGATATAAAATAGAGGAAAGAACCATTGTAAGAAGGTTGGGGGAAAAGATAGAGACAGAGTAGACTAGCATAGCATATTTTTAGTTTACATTGTAATTCTCAGATTTCCAATAAAGAATAGTTTTTGTGTTTTTCTGTGTGCCCTTTTATTGTGTGCATATTTTTGTAGAGTAGGATTTTGAATTCAGTCAAGTCTCATGGATGCTTTTTGACTCTGATAATCCATTCTATGGAGTGTGACCGTCAAGAAGCATCCCCCATGTATTATATTTATGTTTCTGTGTTTGAGATTGAGAAGAGGCTAGTCATAATGGGAAACAAGTCCTAGGCGAGGTAAATGGTCTGGCTAGAGAGCTTGTAGGAAGGAGAGATAGAAGGAGAAGAGAGGTGCATGACTGACTTTATTCAGTCATGGAGAGAAAGATGAGGTAGAGAGTGAAACATTTTGGTGGGTAGGAAACCTAGAAGAGGAGTGTAGAAATCCTTCTAGTTAGGGTCTGTGAGTAACCCTAAGAGACTCATGTGTGAGTCTAGAGGATCCTGAAGTGAATAGGGTGCAAGGTGGGATTCCTAAGAGAGAGTAGGAGTCTAGGAGAGAAAGGTGACCTCCCCATCAGATTGGTATCAGAGCTAAGTTAAAGATTTGGGTTTGAAATTTGTAGATGTTTCAAAGTACTGAGGAATCAGTAGGAGAAACAGCCATGGTGACAAATGTAGAGTTGGCTAAAGAGGTGAATGAGTAGAAGGAGAGAAATAGACTCCTTGAGGAAACTCTAGAGTTAATGAGAAAACAACTAGAGGATATTGCTGGTGAAGTAACTGGAGAAGCAGAGAGTTCTAGTAGAGGAAAAGTTGTTGCAGAGGAGGATGTTATACCAGAACCAGACCCTCCTATGCCAGAAGAACCATTCTTGAAAGCTATCAAGGCACTAGGTGGAAAAGCATTGGACGAAGTACCAGTACTTGCTGGGAAAATGGACTTTGAACTGGTAATGGAATGGATTGAAGGAATGGAGAATCATTTTGATTGTGAAGGAGTGACTGAAGCACAGAAAGTGAAAGTTGTTAAGTCTAGATTGAGAGGAGCAGCCTTAACTTGGTGGAAATTCATCCAAG